>BQNB010112247.1:0-22190 GCA_026074375.1 Tanacetum coccineum
AGTATTATTGCCCTAAGCTCATGCACCGAGACCTTGAGATAATCAATAATCACAATAAGTTGCCCCAACAGGTGCCTTTTCCAAACACTCGCATAGTGTTTCAAATGAAGTGCGATTGGTTACCCGAAAGTATAGGTACACCAACGGGGAATCTTAGTCCCAAATAGATCTATTCACAGCATTTGCGCTTACTCCGAAAAGTAATTAACAGTTCATGATAGTGGGGTCTTAATGGCAAAAGTAAGGACTTAGGCAATAATATATCAGGATAGCATACAGTTGGAAAAACACTCGTATTCATGGTTTATAGCATGTATCCCCCTCACGGGTTTTTGAAAACATTAGAAGATTTAAAATGCGAAGCTATGAACTCACCTTAACAGGGGAAATCTGACTGATAGCAAAAGTATATAAAGTGAAAGTAACGACTTCGTCACGCAACCTGAGGTAATATGTCAAGTCTTAGTTTGATTGGTTATGTTTCAAAACATTAAAAAGTTTAACATACATATTTGATTCATTAATTTTATGGAAATATTATATCACTGTTCGGGCCATCATAATTCAGAGGTCATGTAGTAAACGTTTGAGGAGCCAAGACACTTTAAATCGTAAATCCAGCAAACTCATCAAAATGTATACCCAAAAGAAACTCCTTACATGAAGCTCCCTAGTAATGTAATACGATAAGATTTTAAGTTTCTTCAAAAAGTTAGTCGATGATAAATTACGTTAAATATATAACGTAATTGTTTTATAATGCGTCGATTGATGATTAATAACGATTAATGTGTTGGGTTTTAATAAAATCGAGTTTTATAATAGTAATATATATTTTTATAATTTATATAAAAATATTATATTTTATATTTTCAAGTTTACAAAAATGGCAATATATACCCTTGGTTTATAAACTTTTACAAGTTTAGTCCTTTATATATAAAGTATATATAATTTAAACCTTTAACTTTAAAACTTAGTAAAATAGTAGGTCCTTACCATTATTAATTTTAGAATAATGACATTTAATCCCCTTAGTTTAAATTTTCTAAAAGTTACGATATGTTAAACCCTTGATGGGGAAATATTTTACAAATCATGTCCAACAAAGCCATGCAAGCTTATTTTTAGGGTTCAAATGATATTTTCAGGTATTAGTTATTAGAATAAGCTAAAATAAGTTGGTTTAACTTACAAAAGTTTAGAAATAAAAGGAGTCGTTTGCTAGAAAATCAAAACGGGTCATTTTTAGGGTTTTAATAAAAAACACATGGGTTTGAGGATTCAAGGCTTCTAACAAGAGTCATATATTGATCTTAAAGAGTATTATGAAATTCTCTATACAGATTATAGAGTATAGACATGATTTGAAGCTCCCTATTGAGCTAAAATGGGTGAATGGGTTTTTTTGAGTTGTTACGCTAGTAGTAACGAGTTCAAGGGTTCCTTTTCTTGATTTTTGGTTCTATTAAGAGATTAGGGACTTCACTTGTTCCTTCTGTCTTAGTTAGAACTCATTTGAGTGTATGATGAAATTTGTGAGGTGTGTTTTGAAGTGTGTGTATGTCTGTTTCGGCTTTTTATAGGGTTCAAACCATTGGTGACTAGTTTTCTTGGTTGGTGAGGAGTTAAGGGGTATGAGATATATGTACTAAGGATAGCCATAAGGGTGAGTTTTGACGGGACTATAGGGTGGGGTGTTAGCTTAGAGAGGTGGAAGGTTGTGGGGGTCTTTGAGGGTCACGGCTAACCACACATGACGAAGGAGTGGCAAAGCAAGACTTGGTCTTCTTAAAGGTGGTGATTGAGGTACTTTGGTAACGATACTTTGGTGATGTCATGGTGATGCTTTGAGAGGTGGTTGGATGCTTGATTAGTTTTTAAAAATGGTCCAAAAATGAAAGAAAAATGGTGCCGAGTTTGTTTAGTGTTTCAGCTTAGGATTTTAGGTTTAAATTCGAGTTAGGTTTAGGGTTTAGGATAGATTAAGGTTTAAGATTAAGGTTGGATTAAGGTTTCGGGCATGTTATATGTTTAGGGTTTGTTTTATGTTTAAAAGTGAAATTAGGAGGTTTTAGGGTTTTCTTTTAGGGTTTTGGGGTTTAAATTAGGGTCTTTGATGAATTAAGGTTTCGGTTTAAGGTTTAGATGTCATGCATTAAGTGCTTTGTACCTGTGCTAAAAGTGGTGAGTAAAGTTTAACATGGTTTAGGAGCTTAAATGACCTAATTAGGTTTTTAGGTAGGATTAGCTTGTATATTGTGCTTTAGAAAGTTGTAACTTGATTTAAGAGGGAAAAGATATTCAAATGTGGTGCTATGATACTTGTATACATGCTTTAAAGGCTTGCACATTCATTTTATATGTATACATTACATATAATTTAGGGTTTTGATATAAACGTTAACTACTTGTTTTGAAATAACGTTTTGAAAAGTATGTTAAATGGAGAATGTACTTGGTAAAAATGATATTAAGATATTGACGTGACATATTAGGATGTTTACATGATGTAAACATAGATATTGGATGCATTGGTAGAGGTTGCATGAGCTCGTTTTACTTTAGAGATCGACAAGTTACGTTGCATAATGAGTAAAGCAAAAATGTTCCATGTATAAAAGGTGGTATATAAAGTGCATCTTATTTAATAGATGGATATTACAGTGCATCTAATTTAATAGATGGATAATTACATTGATGAAATTATTATGAGTTGATTATTGTCTCTCTCCCGTGAAAGAAATTTTGTCCCGAGTATTTAGTTGGATGCCGGAGTGATGTTTAAAAACAGATGTGGATACTTGGCATGAATTTGATCTTCACGTTCCCATGTAAATTCTGGTCATATTTTAGAGTTTCATCTTACTTTGACTATAGGAATACGACTTTGTTTTAGTTGCTTGACTTCTCGATCCATGATCTCCACTAGTTCTTCCACAAAGTTGAGTTTGTCATCGAGTCGAAGCTCTTTCATTGGAATGACAAGGGATTCGTCAGATAAGCATTTCTTTAGATTAGAAATGTAGAAAGTACTGTGGACATTACTGATCTCTCTCAGGATAACTCAAGTTTATATGCCACTGGCCAAGATGTTCAAGGATTTTGAACGGCCAAATGTACCACAGAGGGTTAAGCTTTCCTCGTTTTCCAAATGTTGAAAACCTTTACGAGGTGACACTTTTATACATGACAAAGATCTCTAACTTGAAATTTTAATGGCTTTCGTCTTATATTGGCGTTATTCTTCTGCCGGTCTCTTGCTGCTTGCAAGCTTTGTCGAAATTGCTCTGATTTTCAGTGGTTTCATGTTTATTTCTGGGTCTCGTAGTTTAACTTCTCATCTTCGGCCAGCAAACAGGTGCATATGACTTTTGTCCATATAGTGCCTCAAATGGTGCTGCCTTAATACTGGCTGGGTAAATGTTATTGTAAGATAAATTCTTTCTAATGTAAGTGCACCTTTGTTATAATGATTGGCCAGTAATTGGACGTGAAAATACTGTCACGATCCGAGGTGATAGAGATTGGCACTTATGCGGGAGACTATTTCTTTTAATGTATAACCTTGTATGGGTTTCCTTACTATCTGCTTCGGGGAGGGATGAAATGTGGGGATTTGGTAAGGCGATCGACAGATGACAGATTGTGTATGTCTATTGGAGGTGTTGGGAAGTTTTGTGATGAGATACATTATTATTTCTCCTCCACTTCCACATAGGTATCTCCGGTTTGTACAGTAAGGGATGGCTTTGACATTTTTCTTTAAATCCTAGTGCATGTTAACAATTTTCCAACATATTCTGCGAAATGATTGCCTTCATGTTGGCCCCAATAGAGTTTCTTTAGATCTGAACATCTTATCAGAAACCTGGGTGAATGGGAGTACTTCGATTTTTAAGGGACTCATGCAATTGATCAAGTCTCTCAGATTACAAATGAGTGTTAACCATCTTCGATTCTTGATACATCTGGGTTTCAATCAGGACGTTATTTCAAAGATTTTTCCATTTCTCTAAAGTTTTTCACCCATGATGTTTTCTTCTTTGAGTGCTTCAGTTTGAGCTTTGAGAATTTATGAGGGTAAGTTTGGATGAATGGTCATGACTAATGATCTAACTCAGAGTGGTTTGATTTATTCCTTCCGGCTTAAGGCATCTGCTACAACATTTGCCTTTCCAGGATGGTAGCGAATTTTCTAATGTATTGCAAATCAATCTAGTACGGCGTTATTTGTTTAAACTCTTTCTGATCAAGGTGTACTAAAGACTTTATGGATAAGTGAACAAGTACATTTGGTGCCTACAGATAGTGATCTCCAAATTTTTGAGCGAACACTACTGCTCCTAATTTGAGATAATGAGTGGTTTGTTTTCTTCTTTAGGATTAAGTTGCAGGATGCATTTGCAATAACTTCTCTTTGCATTACACGCTCACAGACCTTGATGGGATGCAATACAGTAAACATCAAATCATCATTTCTTTTGGTAATGTAAGATTAGTGATTCACACAGCTTTTGCTTTTATATTTTTTTAGCAGTTAGAAAGCCGACTCTTGGTCTTTTCCCCAGATATACTTCTTATTTTTTTGGGTTAATTTAGTCAAAGACTTTGCAATCTTCGAGAAATCATTGATAAATTTATGATAATAACTAGAAGTCTAAGAATTGTCGTCGTATTTCTGTGGGTGTAGTAGGAGATGTCCAATTCTTAACTTCTTCAATCTTGGCACGGTCAACATGTAGTCTGACTATCAATTAAGTGTTCCAAGAAAGAAAGTGCCAATATGAATCCAGAAATCAACTTGAGAACTTGGCATACAACTTCTCTTTCTTGAGTAATTCTAGGATTATTCTTAGATGATTTGCGTGCTTTCTTGTTTCGAGAGTAGATGATGAATTATCATCGATGTATACTATTAAATTTATCCAATGTATGGTTTACACACATAATTCATGCAATCCATAAATTACAGAGGTATGTTAGTTAACCAAATGGGCATCACTTTGAAATTCATAGTGTTGTATCTAGTTTTGAAAGCAGTCTTGGGAATTATTTTCATCCCCGGACTCTCAGTTGGATGATAGCATGATCTTTAGTTCAATATTTCGGTAGACTTTTGAACCTTTAATAGTGCTCAAATAATGCTTCATTCTTTTTGGGTAATGGGTAACGATTCTGTACGGTAAGTTTATTCAACTCCCGGTTGTAATCGTTACACATTCTGAACGATTCCGTCTTTCTTTTTGTACAAAATAAGACCAGGTTACCCAGGATGAGTTACCTTGGTCGGTTAAAACCTCGGTCTGTCTGGCTAACCTCTTGAAGTTGGTTAGATAGATCTTGCATTTTCTGAATGAGCTTATTTATAAGGTGTCGGTTATGGTGCCGTCCTGGAAATATATCATTGGAATTTTACTTGGCGAATGGGAGGAAGGCAAGGTAGTCTTCAGAAACTATCAAGAATTCTCTGATACTGGGATATTTTAGTCTTTTCTTGTTGACTCTTTTCCATTACTTGGGATTTCGAATACATTGGACATCCTCGGGTTATATATCTTTTGGTTTTTATACAGGAATATGAGATTTAGTCTGGGTTTTTAACTTTGGTCACCACGAATGATCAAAGTTTTCAGGTAGATTAGGATGTGGATGATTTCTCGTCACTAATAATTCTAGCATGATACTCCGATAGCCAATCCATACCAATGACAAGGTCGAAACTACCGAGTTTGATCGGCAAAAGATCAATTTCGAAAGGTTGATTTAACAAAGTCAAAGTTGCACCCTGAATAATAGTGTTTGTGCTTACTAAGTTTCCGTCAGCCATTTCGATATTTTATAATAGGTACTATTGTAATAGGTTGTTTATTTAGACATAGAGGGACAAGTGATATGGATACAAAGCTTTTATCAGAGCCTTAATCATTATACTTAGCTAGTTTTGATTTAGAAGGAACAATACATGTGGACTACGTTCGGGGTCGTGGTGGCCATTTTCCTATCCCTTAACATGTTGGCTCTTCCCTGCATTGTTGATTGGTGATCTTTCGGCTATTTGATGTGGATAATGCCCTTTATTTGCATGGCATGACAAGTAACTGTCACTGGTAGCAGATTACTGCTAGTGGCTGACCCTTTGTTTTTGTAGTTCTTGTTTAGATGGCCCACCTTGTTACAAGTATTACACTTAACAGTGCAAGGTCCTGTATGATGCAGAGTACATTTCTTACATAAGGGATGGTTTTCAATATACCCATTGTTTTCAGTTGGAGTGACAGCATAAGACCTAAAGGTTTCCTGTCTTCTGTTCTGTTATGGTTGGTGATTATTCTAGCGGTTGTTGGTGTTGATGTTACGGTAGTTGTTATTGTTAAAAGTTCTTTTGTCGTCAAACTTTTGTTTATGATCACTTGATACTTGCACTGGAGTATGCTTTGTTACCTGATCTATTAGCCTCTAGGCTATGTTAATGGCTTACTCTTGTGTTGAGGATTTAGTGGCTTGTAAAATTCTTTAATACTTCGCAGGCAATCCCCCGATGGAAAACTTTCATCACTTTGTCAGAATCTGGCTCATAGTGGGGACATAAGGTTGCCAATTCCCGGTATCTTTTACTTATGCCTTGAGATCATTTCCCTTCGCAGTCATAAGGTAAAATTGAATTCCATCTTTGGACCTCAGTTAGGGGGACAATACTTCTGTATTAACAGTTCTTGAATTCAACCAAGGGTAATCGTGGTATAGCTTCTTTCTTATCCCAATAGGTTGAGGGAAAAATAATTCACCAAGATAAAGATTCTTCAGTTAAAGTTACCTAGTAGTAAACTTTAGCTTGCAGTATTCAGTACAGTAGCTACAGGGGTAACCACTGATTCAGTAGTTCGCTAAACCAGCAGATAAGGTCAACAGGTCCTTCGTACCTTTGAAATTGATAGGTTGGCAGCTCATAAACTCTTTATAGCTACATTTTCTTGCTACAGGAGCTTCTCTTGGTCTGGTGGTATTATCAGTATTTGCCATGTTAGCGGCTTATGCTTCCAAAGCTGCGGAAACACTATCAGCAACTAGTTTCTTGATGGCAGTCTAAGTCATGGCTGGTGCTTCAGATGTTGACGTCCTTTTGGGAGGCCTTATATCAACATAAGACAACACGTAATAAGAATGATATCACAATTCTTTCCTTAAAATGCGTAAGTTTCAAAAATAAACATAGTCACAATTGTGATATCATAGATAATTCATATCAAATAAGTATCTATGATTTATTTAAAAGTCATGGTATGATTCATTATGATGAAGACGAAGATGAAATATAAGACACAGGATGAATATAAAACGGGATCACCATTATATTATATCATGAACAACTTGCCTTTGTACTGTACATAGTCAAAATTTAACAAGTGTTTTTATTTCCCATTTGCTTTCTTTGAAGTTTAGCAATTTGAGTATGAGACTTTCAGAGTTCAGCTTCCAGATTGTCAAAATCTCATTGTATGATCACCCGACCTTTTCCAAGACCTTTTATCTTGTCTTTTATGTGCTCAGTGCGGTCGAGAGAGAGAGTTCATCTAGGTGATTCAAAATTTCCTCAATTTGCTACTCGTGACGTTCCAGACTTGTCTTACGAGAACTTTCTCCTATCTCAAATGCTTGAGGTAGGGCAGAAGTAGATGAGGAGGATTGGTCATAACCTCGTTTCTTAAGTGGCAATAATTCCTCAAGAAGAAAGAATTCTTGAGGATTAAACATTAGAGATAGCATTGAAGATGGAGGCACAATAGTTGGTGGTGGAATAGGTAATTCTTTAGCATAGTATGCATGCATGACCTTCATATAGGGGTCATCATGAAAAAGTAAAAGAGTTGGTGAAGCTATTGGAACTAAACCAAATGAGTTATTTGAAGAGCTAGAATAAGTTTTTCCTGGTAAAGCTGGGACATAGTCCGGGGAAGCCGGAATATAGTCAGGAATGTTAGAGGAAAAAAGCATCCTCAATATTGGAAGTAGGGTGGCTGGGAGAGAAAATTGCTCTGTTAACAACCCAGTGGTAAATAACATAAGTTATTTATATAACAGTATAATGTTTATGTACTTTACATACTATTCCGAAAGAGTTGGTGAAGCAAAATAGGTCCTTATAGTTATAACTTTAGAATAATGACATTTTCAGCCCCTCTAGTTATAAATTTCATAAAGTTCGATATATACCCCTTGCTTTGGAAATAATTTATACATCTCAAGTCCCAAATGCCTGCAAGCTTATTTTTAGGGTTCCAAAGATATTTGCTGGTTATAGATTATTAGGATAAGTTAAAATAAAGATGTTTAACGTAATAAACGTTTAGAAAAAAGATTAAGTTAGCTAGAAAATCAAAACTTGTATTTTTAGGGTTTTATAAAAATAAACACATGGGTTTGAGGATTTCAAGCTTTAACAGAGTTCTATATGATCTTAAGGAGTATTTTTAACATTCTAATACAGCAGTATAAGATTATTGAACAAGATTTTGAGGCTTACTTGAGCTAAAATGGGTTCAACAATGGGGTATTTCGGGTTCTCGCTACACTAGTAACAACTTTCAAGGGTCGTTTCTTTCTTGTTTCTTGGCTTCTAATTATGAGCCATTTGGGACTTCAATTGATCTTTTTGGTCTGTTTCAGAACTCCATTTTCAGTGTTATGATGAACATTTGAGGTGTGATGAGAGTGTGTGTGTTTCAGGCTATTTATAGGGTTTTTTAAACCTTGGTGCACCAATTTTCTGGTGGCTAAGGGTTAAAAAGGCTGTAGATAGTATGACCTAAGGATGTCCTAGGGTGAGTATTTAGGGATATGGAGGTGTATCTTAGCAAGGTGGAAGGTTGTGGTGGTCTTTGAGGTCACGGCATAACATAAGTGACCAAGGAGGTGACTAAGCAAGACTTGGTGCTAAGGGTGGTGGATAAAGGTGTTTGTAACTACGTTTGGTTGCATGTCATGGTGATATTTAAGAGGGGATAGGATGCTAGCTTAGTTTAAAAATAGGTCAAAATAAAAGAAAAATGGTGTCGGGTTGGTTTAGGGTTTCCGCTTAGGATTTTAGGTTTAAATTCGAGTTAGGTTTAGGGTTTAGGATAGATTAGGGTTTAGGATTAAGGTTTAGGGTTTACGATTAAGGTTTAGGGCTTAGTTTTAAGGTTTGGGGTTTAGTTTTAGGTTTAAAGTGAAATTAGGGTTTCATTTAGGGTTTAGGGTTTTAAATTCAGGGTTTTAGGAAGAATTAAGGTTAGTTTAGGTTTTTTAAGGTTTAGAAGTCATGCATTAAGTGCTTGTACCTTGTTGTTGCAAAGGCTACATTAGATGAATCAATGCTTTGGCACAGAATACTTGGTCATATTAATTTTAAAAACATAAATAAGCTTATCAAGGATAATCTAGTAAGACGACTACCTACAAAACATTTTGAAAATTACCAAACCTATGTTGCTTGTCTTAAAGGGAAGCAACACAGAGCTTCTTGTAAGTCCAAAGTTCTGAATCCTATTACTAAACCTTTGTTTATACTACATATGGATTTGTTTGTTCTAACCTTTGTGAGTAGCTTGATGCATAAGAAGTATTGCTTAGTTGTCACTGATGATTATAGTAGATTTACATGGGTTTTCTTTTTAACAACTAAGGATGAAACCAGTGAAATCCTTAAGTGCTTTATCAAAGAAATAGAAAACCTAGTGGATAAGAAAGTAAAAATAATCAGAAGTGATAATGGAACAGAGTTTAAGAATAAACTTATGGATGATTTTTGCAGAGAAAAAGGTATTAAGAGAGAATATAGTGTAGCTAGGACTCCTCGGCAAAATGGTGTTGCTGAGAGGAGGAATAGGACACTCATTGAGGCTGCTAGAACAATGTTAGCTAACTCTAAGTTACCTACCACATTTTGGGCAGAAGCAGTTTCTACTGCTTATTATGTACAAAATAGGGTTTTAGTAGTTAAGCCTCACAACAAGACACCTTATGAACTTTTTAGTGGTTTTAAACTAGCTCTAAGTTTTATGAGACCATTTGGTTGTCATGTTACTATTCTTAATACTTTGGATAGTTTAGGCAAGTTTGATGGCAAAAGTGATGATGGTTTCTTTGTTGGATACTCTTTGAGTAGTAAAGCTTTTAGGGTATACAACACTAGAACTAAAAGGGTAGAAGAAAACTTGCATATTGGGTTTTTAGAGAATAAGCCTATGATAGAAGGGAATGGTCCAAAGTGGCTGTTTGATATTGATTCTCTAACCCAATCTATGAATTATGTACCAGTAACTACAGGTACAATCACTAATGAATCTACGGGTACACAAGGAGAACTTAATGTAGGTACATCTACAAAAAAAGAAGAAATCAGTCAAGATTGCATTATGATGCCAATTTGGAAAGATACTTCATACTTTGATTCACCTTCCGAGGATGTTGATAATGGTGAACCAAAATCTTCTTTTGATGATCAAAAGCAGGTTGAAGATGGTCCAGATAATGAGAATGATGAAAAAGACAAGTATGAAGATGATAGCATGTCCCTAATGGGAAAGTTAAGTACTGCAGTGGACAACAAGTTAATACAATCCAGTCCTGAAGTTAATACTGTCGTTTAACTTAACATTGTGACCAACAGTTCTCATACTCAAGTCAATATAATGCATAGATAAGCCCACTACATTTTTGATTTCTTCAGTGATAAAGAAGAACCAGAAGTTGATTATTGGGGAACATCACAAATTCCATTCAGTTCCAACCACCTCCAATAACAAGAATTCATAAAATATCACCCAATTGACAATGTAGATTGGGGGATGTGAAGGTCATTTTTCTGTTTCAGACAAGGAAGAATGACAAAACCAACTTCTGAAACAAGGGTTTCGTAGTGTTGTAAATAAGACAGAAAACCAATGATACACACACACACACACACACACACACACACACACACACACACATATATATATATATATATATATATATATATAGTGTAACTTTATTTTCAGCATCAAATTAAGTGCGAGAACTCTCAAAAACATACATGCACGCCTTCAATAATTGTATTTCTGCACATATGTTCTAAATAGAACAAATATGTTTTAAAAAAACATATTTTTTTTAATGAATTTGATGAGAAATTGGAAATACAAATTTTTCTTTGAATATTCAATGAAAAAATTTGTATTTCCAATTTCTCATCAAATTCCTAAGAACAAATATGTTTTTTTTAATCATATTTAATCTATTTAGAACATATGTGCAGAAATACGATTATTGAAGACGTGCATGTATGTTTTTGAGAGTTCTCGCACTTAATTTGATGCTGAAAATAAAGTTACACTATATATATATATATATGTGTGTGTGTGTACACTAGTGGCTAAGTCCGCCCGATGGGCGGGCATGACTTGTAATTATTGTTTAAATTTTTTTTTTTGCTAAATATTTGTTTTTAAAAATTGTATATTATAAAAAGATTTTTTTAAGCATAGTATCAATGTTTGTCATTTTGTTTGTGTTTATGTAATTACTTAGTATAATTTATGGTTTTGAAAGTCACTATATAGAATTTGTATTAAGTTTATTAAAAATTGTACATGACAACATTAAAAGACTTGTACATTAAATAATTAAAAAAATAAAAGTTATTATTTTTTAAACGTTGTTGTTTTTTTTGGAAAAAAGATTTTTAAAAAAACTTTTTTATACAAAAGGCTGTAATTTATCAATTTTAAATAGTTGAAGGTATATATAGTACCCACATTCCCACCTAATATTATCTTAGCTTCAAGATGTTTTAAACTTTAACTAATAGACATAGCCCACATACACATAATGATATCAAAAAATTATGCATATGGATACATGATAATGGTAGCATGATAAATGGAAATTTGAACAACACAAAGTTGATGATGATATAATATGTTAACAAAGGTGGAAGTTGTATATGCAACTAACGCATGCCATGAAACAACAACAACGCACATTTGATATATCTATCTCACAATTGGATTCTAACATCATTCTTTTATGACCATTAACGAGGTATGACTTTAGTTAAAGACAACGGCTTTTCCCGATTAACATCCACCATCTATATTCATTTGGGACACCAACACGTCTTGACACCAACCCAGCCTCGTTTAGTCATTTTCATGATGTATGCATTATTGAAAGATGTTGGGTAGTTAGCCCATGTTATCTCAGTCTATTTTGACCTCTTGTCATTGAACATAACATAGTCAGATGTAAAAAGTCCTTGTCCATTATGTAGATTCTTGTAGTACATGTTGTCAAAAGTTCCTAATGTGTTAGGATCCATATTTATAGCTATCCTCAGGTGATATTACAACCTTTTCGTGTCAAAAATGAATATTTAAAACTAAGCCATATAAAAGGCGTAAGTTAGTCGTAACTATCAAAAATTATATTGTGATTAGCTAATATCTCTAATGAGATATTGCTTGTAAGCTCACTTTTTTGTTATTAATAAATGCCTATCAAATATATTTAGTGAGTTTGACTAACTTATTTATATTTCCGGATATGGGCACGAGGCATGTTACTATACTTTACAAAAAAATTGGCAATCATTTTATTCATTTAAGCAATCTGCGCTAGCACTCATGGTGTTATTACTTTACATGTTGCATTATAAGATCGTCTGTTTTGTACTGCTCCTACCATCAACTATCGTTAGTGAAAAGATTATCTTCAGAGCTTGATGACAATATGACTATCGCAGATGGGATTTTCTATGCTATTATTACTCATAATGGTAAGATAAAGGGGAAGGACTTCTCGTGGTTATTTCCACCTATTTTAATTGTTGTATGCATGCTTGCTACCAAATTACAGATTTTAGGAATTCTATCATAATGATCATAAGTGATAAATCACCTTCAGATGAAGATCTTGTTGTCAACACGTTTAAGATGCTTGCTTCAGCAGCATATTACCAGGTCTGTCTTTTATTTTTCTTCTCATCATGATAAAGATCAACGTGGCACTTACTGATTCAGTTTCATGTTATGTACATTTACCTTTTTATTTTCGAAATGCATATTTGTTTGCATTTCTTGTATTCTTTTGATCACTTTGTGTGTTAACTGCTCAAATGTGCAGCCTGACTTTCTTGTAGCTATAGTTGATTTAAAGGATAGTACAACTGACGTAAGTCTTGGCTCTTTGGGGCCTAAAGGAGAAAATTTGCTTGATACTCTTGGGGTCTATATTAAAAAATCTTCAGAATTGATAGAAAGGTACATTTTTTAATAAATGTAAACAAATATTTATGTTTTACCTTACAATTTGTTGATTTTGTTGTTGCTAGTAATCCCAAAATACTGCTAAATGCTCTAGACTTCTTGATGGCATTGTGGCAAGGAGCTTCTCGGTTCATCAATATTGAAAATCGATTTCCCCATCAAGGATATAATAACATTGAATAACATAATATGCAGCGGAATAAACAAGAAAATCAATGTTATGAACATGGTTTTTCATTCAAACGATTTCTCTATTACCCCAACTATAACTTGGGGCTACTAACTACTACATAGACATCTATAATATGTCTATTACTAACTAACTACTAACTATGGTATACACACACACCCCTTTACTATTCGACTCTCATCAGTCGACTATGCAATGTATGGATTGATTTTTCTAAATGCCTGGACCTCCTTTTATAGCATAAGGAGTCCTAGGCATACAAGGAAACTAATTAATATATTAATGAGAGAATTAATTAATTATCTTCTCATTAATATTCATTCTTATCTTATTTTGACCAAATCTTTATTTTCTTCTACATCTTGTAGAACTTCATGATGACAATTTTGGTCCTTCTTGTTTCCATCTTGTTTCATTCTTTTATTCACTTTGTCTCATCAAATCAAGAATCCCAACAATCTTCCCCTATTTGATGATGACAAAACAAACAAAGTCTCGTACGAACTTCATCATAAAGCCAAAGCTTCCCCTGAAGTTGAGATGTAATCATCTCCCTGAATGAAACAAAATCTTCAATGCTTCCCCTTGACTTAAGATAAGAATTAGAATCCTTGACTATGTCACCACACATAATAAGCTGCAAATCATATCTCTGTAGTCTTCTTCCCCTTTTTGTAATCATCCAATAGGGGTCTTCTTGTAGATATGCAACTTGTAAACACGTCCCCTCAAGTGGTGCATGTAGATGGTTAAACATTTAATCAATAAGCTTCCCCTGAAACCAATATGTTTACCATCTCTTTAATCTTAAACTTTGTAGGCTCTATGTAGTGATCACTGATAAAGAAAACCGAGTATAACGAATTTGATGAAGTAGAATCTTCCAAACTTGCGTCTTATGTCTTGTTTATCCACGTAACTTTGAACTTATAAATAAATCTATAAAATATAAGTAGATCGTGATCTCTTGACAAACATCCTCATCTTCTATGAGACAAATAACTAAAGTGATAGCAAATGTGAGCTTTGAGCACCATAAGAAAATTCACACACCTTTGCTAGATTTTGACAAGTCTTAGTCACACCGTTGTAAGCACGAACAAGTTATCTTTAAAGTCATAGTCTGCAAAACTATACTTTAAGATATGATAAGACACGCACCTATAAAACCCAACTACAACATCAAATAAGTGATAATCAACTGTCTTCGTAATCACATCTTCAAATAATCTCCAAAATGAGCCATAAAATAAATAAGAATAAACTATTTGAAAAATAGTTATGTCCGAGATCCAAATCCATCCAAGAAACAAACATGTGTGTCGTCTTCAATCACCAATGAAAACCAAACAATCTGTCTTGTCTGAAATTTTTGTAATAACCGAGAACAAAAATCATGAATTACCCGATATCTATCAACACTAACAGTATTAAAATCTTTTCTCGGATACAACTAGCAGTTGAAACCTTATCTCGGACAAAGAAAGCAGTACAAACATTTCTTCACCCAAACTGTACTAATTAAAACTGCTACAAAAATAATACTCTTTTGAGCCTTCCATGATCCCAAGTAGTTTTAGTCTTTGAAGCCCAATTGTAATAACCACAATACACGAACATCATATAACATTACAAAAGCAGTACTAATGTAGGATAGTAGTACGAAAACATGTAGCACCACTTTCTTTTGAGCCCAAGCACTATACTTAAACAGTTCTTAGAATACGAACAGTATAACAATTCCATGTGCAAAAAGTAGTATCTAATACATGTATAACATTACTGTTCATTCTTGTAGAATCACTCAATGCACCATTCTTTCCTTCAATATATCACGCAACATGCCGAACTAAACACTAAAAATCAGGATTTGAAAAACGAACATATCTTCTTTCTTTTTAAACAAATCTCTTTGACTCCATATAATATCTTTCCATAACAACATTCACATGCCAAAACCATTGTATATTATTCAAATAAATACACCACGTGAATTCATCAACTGTAATCATTCATGTTTAAAATCCTTAAAGCTTAGTAAGTCATCAGGCCCACGTTAAGATTTAAAACTCACCTTTGATTGCTGTACATATAATCTCAAAGATCGAGTGAGAAATACATTCTAATAATTCAATGCGAAAAATAACAGCGATCACAAACCAAAACAGCAAACTTAGCTAACATCATGTACTCCCTAGGGTTTTATCACAAGGAGCACATACCAGTATCAAACCACATAAGTACCTGATGTTGTCGTTGATTCAGAAAACACTTTCCTGTCCACGAACCAAAACCCAACAGCTTTCTTCGTTTGTTTTGAAATTCTTGATGTCACCAACCTGTTAGGTTTTTGAAAAACCCTAAAACACATCCATGAATAAAGAATTTAAGATCCAAAAATCTGTTGTATTTAAAAGCACCAAGAATGTATAACTAGTAACATGTACCAATTAAGGTAGAGAGGACGATTATAAATCTTGTTATATCAATTAAACTTCAAAAACCCCAGAAAACTTTAACCACAAATTGATTTCATGAAAATTAGGGTTTTAGGGTTTCTTCAAAAACCTTGTAGATCCTAGATCAAGAGCCATGAGGCTCTGATACCAATTGTGGAGAATCTTTTAGCCCATCTAGGATTAGTTTTACAAATAGTATTGAATGTACAGCGGAATAATAAGAAAACAATATTATCAAACAAAGTTTTTCATTCATACGTTTTTCCTATTACCCCAACTACTATAATTTGGGGTTACTAACTACTACATAGACATCTATAATATGTCTATTACTAACTAACTACTAACTATGGTGTACACACACACCTTTACTATTCGACTCTCATCAGTCGACTATGCTATGGATGGATTTTTCTAAATGCCTGGACCTCTTTTTATAGCATAAGGAGTCCTAGGCTTACAAGGAAACTAATTAATATATTAATGAGAGAATCAATTAATTATCTTCTCATTAATATTCATTCTTATCATACTTTGACCAAATCTTTATTTTCTTCTATATCTTGTAGAACTTCATGATGCCAATTTTAGTCCTTCTTGTTTCCATCTTGTTTCATTCGTTTATTCACTTTGTCTCATCAAATCAAGAATCTCAACAATATATATAAGTATGTTTTGATTTCAAATGTTCGTTTTAAACATGTGAACGAGTAGATTTTCACTTATTGGGCCTTAAGGCGCCCAATGGTAGTCCAATATGTCGTTACTAGTTATTAAGCCCGATTTAGGACCAATACTAAAGCCCAATTACAAATATAAGTTAGATAAATAATCCACAACACAAGCCAAGGCTCACGAGCCAATACTAAGCCATGGTTTCGCTTAGCTTATTGGGTCGTGGCCCTATAAGCCCAAAATAAGCTATTCGGAGCTTATTTTTTAAGTCGTTAAGCTACGCGAGTCCTTCAATATCAAAATAAGCTCTAACCAAAAGCTATAAAAATAAGCCAGACCACTATAAGGTTCATAATAGGCCGAGGCCTGTTGGGCCTTATTGGGCCGTGAGCCTTATAAGCCCAAAACAAGTATGTTTAGCTTATTAATAAGCTAATAAGCTACGTAGTGTTTCTAGTTATCAAAATAAGCAATCGAAATATGTTATAAAAATATGACAAAAGAGATAAATAACCAAAAACACCTCCTTTTTGTTCCTTGTAGTTTTCGAACCTAAATAATGTAACACCCCAAAAATGGGTAAAGAATTGGATATTAGATTGCAGTAGCCTGTGACTGTTAAGTGAAGAGATTCATTCAGAAGACAGGAAGGAAAAACATGGCATTTTCAAAGGAAAACAAAACATCGTTATTTGATAAAGTCAAAAGTTGCAGATGGAATCATTCCTGATGAAAACAAAAATTCTCAATGTTCCTTGACTTAAGATAAGAATTAGAATCCTTGACTATGTAACCACACATAATAAGTTGCAAATCATATCTCTGTAGTCTTCTTCCCCTTTTTTTAATCATCTAATAGGGGTCTTTTTGTAAATATGCAACTTATAAACACGTCCCCTCAAGTGAGCATGTAGATGGATTAAACATTTAATCATTAAGCTTCTCTCTAAAACCATATGTTTACCATCTCTTGAATCTAGAATCTGTTGGCTCTATGTCAGTGATCACTGATGAAGAAAACTGAGTAAAACGGAATTTGACGAAGAAGTTGAGTCTCCCAACTTGTGTATTATGTCTATGCAATATCCCGTAACATTGAAACTTAATAAAATAAATCTTGTGAATACATGTAGACCGAAACTTCTTGACACCAAAACCTCATCTTCTATGAGTAACATACTAAGTGATAGCAAAATGTGAGCATTGAAGCACCATAAAAAAAATCACACATCCTTACGCTAGATTCTTGACTAGTTCTTTGTCAAGTTGCTTGTAAGCACGAACAAGTTATCTGGAAAGTGTAACCCCCACTTTATGATATGATCAGAACCATCATCTGTGAACTCAATATACAACATCAAATAGTGATAAATCAACTGTCTTTGTAATCACATCCTTTAATAAATCTCAAAAAGAGCCTTAAAATCCAATTAAGAATAAATATTTTAAAACATATCTTTTGTTCGAGATCTAAATCCATCCGAAAACCAAGTACTGTCTGATATTGGACAAGCCTAGCAGTACAAACTGCTTTGTTGGACGACTCTGGCAGTACTAAAATTCAAGTGCAGCAGTACAAACATCCAACCCAATCAGCAACACTTTTTTCGTCATAAGGTTGTCACTAAACTGTCACAATACTGCACTCTCCTTCCTCCCATGACTTTTTGTGACACTGCAAGTGTCACTAATCTGTTGAAAAACTGTTATTAATTCAAGCAGTACTAAAAATCTACACAGCAGTATTAACTCGAACTAGCATCATTTAAATCACGAGCAGCATTAAATGTAAATGAGTCGTATTAACTTTGAAGCCCAAACAGTATTAACCACGAACCAGTAGTAGAAGCTCACATGATTACTACTGTTCATCAATCCTGGCCTCATAAACCTGTACAATACCCTTCAACCTGCTGTTTGTGGATTTCTAATAAAGTGAACACCTGCTGTGTATAATCTTTGGTGGCATTAACGTTTAAATTAGCAGCACAAGCTGAGTACTTAGTTAATCAAAAAGCTAGCATCAACATAATATGTTCAAAGAACCTTGGCAGCACTAATACATCTGAGATAAGTTAGCAGTATTAATTAAAACCATTAGCAGCATTAAGTAAGGAATGTATTAATAATACCATATTTGCTAATACTCAAGCTTTTTTTTAAATACAAAAGACATCATTTATCTTGGCAGTCCCATTGTGAATCTTCACCCAAAAATACTAAACTCCCTGGTTTACGATTAGTGTATACTAAAATCTTATAAGATCGAGTGAAGTATACTAACAGATTCAATGACAAAACAGAAACGATCATCAACCAACGACAATATGAGTAACATTTCATTCTTCTTGTATGGTTTTATCAAAAGAGCCCTACCAGTATCATCACATAATACCTGCTGTTGTCGTTGATTCTTTTTATTTTTTTCCTTTATTTTTTTTTAGATAAACCTTCTGTCCAGAACAAAACACAACAGCTTTCTTCATTTGTTTTGAAATTCTTGATGTCGCCAACCTGTTAGGTTTTTGAAAAACCCTAAAACACATCCACGAATAAAGAATTTAAGATCCAAAGACCTGTTGTATTTAAAAGCACCAAGAATGTATAACCAGTAACATGTAAACCAGACTTTCTGTTTTCTAAATTAGGGTTTGAGAGAAACCTATATCATTATTAAACAAAGCTCTAAAACCAGACAATTATGTCTTCTTTTTTCTTAAATTCGACAACAAAAACACATTTGTAACATCCTAGATATCAAGAGCAACCTGCTCTGATACCACATTTTGAAAATCGATTGGCCCATCTAGGATATAATAACATTAAATAACATAATATGCAGCGGAATAAACAAGAACATTAATGTTATGAACAAGGTTTTTCATTCAAACGGTTTCCCTATTACCCCAACTATAACTTGGGGCTACTAACTACTACATAGACATCTATAATATGTCTATTACTAAATAACTACTAACTATGGTGTACACACACACACACCTTTACTATTTGACTCTCATCAGTCGACTATGCAATGTATGGATTGATTTTTCTAAATGCATGGACCTCCTTTTATAGCATAAGGGAGTCCTATGTTTACAAGGAAACTAATTAATATATTAATGAGTGAATCAATTAATTTCTTCTCGTTAATATTCTATTCATATCTTATTTTGACTATTTTTTATTTCTTTAACATCTTGTAGATCTTCATGATGACTATTTTGGTCTTCTGTTTCCATCTTGGATTTCAAAGGAAAAACACCTGTTACCTTTGATTAAGTCAAAAGTTGAGGTGTATCATCCATGAATGAAATAAAATCTTCAATCGACTTCCTTGACTTAAGATAAGCAATTAGAATCCTTGACTTGTCTCCACACATAAATAAGTGCAATTCATATCTCTGTAGTCTTCTTCCCCTTTTTGTATCAATCCAATTGGGGGCTTTTGTAAATATGCACTTATAAACAGGTCCCCTCAAGTGGTGCATGTTAGATGGTTAAACATTTAATCATTAGCTTCCTTGAAAAATATGTTTACATCTCTTGAATCTCAATCTTGTTAGGCTCTATGTAGTGACACTGTGCAAGAAAATTGAGTATAATGAATTTGATGAAGAAGTAGAATCTCCCAAACTTGTGTCTTATGTCTTGCACTATCCACGTGACATTTGAACTTATAAATAAATCTGTGAAATATAAGTAGAACTACCTCTTGACCAAAAACCTAATCTTCTATGAGACACATACTAAGATGATAAGCAAATGTGAGCATTGAAGCACCATAAAAAAAAATCAGGAACCTTTGCTAGATTTGACAATTCTTGGTCACACGTTGTAAGCTTAACGAACACAGATATCTCTAAAGTGTTAACACCCACTTTAAGTTTGAAAAGAAACACGCATCTTGTGAAACTCAACTACAACATCAAATAAGTGATAATCAACTGTCTTCGTAATCACATCTTCAACTAAATTCCAAAAAAACGAGCATAAAATCCAATATGAATAAACTATTTAGAAAATAGTTATGTCCGAGATCCAAATCCATCCGAAAACCAAGTACTGTCCGATATTGGACAAGCTTAGCAGTTTTTTCTACAAACTGCTTTGTCGGACGACTCTGGCAGTACTAAAATTCAAGTGCAGCAGTACAAACATCCAACCCAATCAGCAACACTTTTTCCGTCATAAAGTTGAGTCATAAACTGTACAATGCACTCTCTTCATCCCAAACTTTTGTTGACACTGTAAGCGTCACTATCTGTTGAAAACTGTTACTATTCAAGTGGTACTCAAAATCTAGCCAGCAGTTATTAATTGAACTAGCATCATTTAAATCACGAGCAGCATTAAATGTAAATGAGTCGTATTAACTTTGAAGCCCAACCAATATTAACCACGAACCAGTAGTAGAAGCTCACATGATTACTACTGTTCAACAATTTCGGCCCTCATTACAGCTATACAATACCCTTCAACCTGCTGTTTGTGGATTTCTAATAAAGTGAACACCTGCTGTGTATAATTTTGGTGGGCATTAAAACCTTTTAAAATTGCCAGCACATAGCTGTAGTGTTACATAATGTCATAAGCTAGCATTAACAAACTATGTTCAGAGAACCTTGGAGTAGCACTAATACATTTAAGATAGTTAGAGTACTTAATCAAACTATTAGCAGCATATATGTAAGGAATGTATTAATAATACCATATCTGTTACATTCTCAAGCTTTTTTTTAACCATAACACCAAAAGACCTCATTAATCTTGGCAGACCATTGTTGAATCTTTACCCTAATACTAAACCCCAGGTTTTGATTCAGTGTATACATAAAATCTCAAGATCGAGTGAAAGTACACTAACAGATGATAATGAAACCGAAACAGCTGTTCATCAAACCAAACAACAATATGAGTAACATTCATTCTTCACGCTAGGGTTTTATCACAAGGAGCACATACCAGTATCAACCACATAAGTACTTGCTGTTGTCGTTGATTCATAAACCTTTCCTATCCACGAACCAAAACACAACAGCTTTCTTCATTTGTTTTGACATTCTTGATGTCGCCAACCTGTTAGGTTTTTGAAAAACCCTAAAACACATCCATGAATAAAGATTTTAAGATCCAAAGATCTGTTGTATTTAAAAGCACCAAAAACGTATAACCAGTAACATGTAAACCAGACATTCTGTTTTCTAAATTAGGGTTTGAGAGAAACCTTAATATCACCGAATGTAACAAGCCTCTAAAAACAGAAAATTCGTCTTCTTTTTCTTCATAAATTCGACAACAAAAACACCTTGTAACATCTTAGATATCAAGAGCAACCTGCTCTGATACCTGATATGCAGTTTTATACACGTAAAATATATCACAATATAATATAAACCTAAGAGCAATTAAGAAAATTACCAAGTCACCCTTGGTAAAATTCACTCTCAAAAATATATATAATATAATATATAATACGTATATTTAACCGGGTAAGTATGATCACCCGGGTCGTTTCCCCAACGACTAGTGAAATTGAAACCACGTTTTAGTTCGAATTCTGATTTGAATGAAGCAAAG
>BQNB010112248.1:0-16152 GCA_026074375.1 Tanacetum coccineum
GTTTTGTTCTTCATTCGGGTTTTTTGGGGGATTGTAGGATTTACCCCTCCTTGTAAATATGGCATTTACATGCTCATTATGAGCTTGTAGTGGTTGGTAAGCTTTGTGTTAGATCCCTTCTGAATGGATCTTTAACCTTTAGCTTGTAAAGGGTTTGTTACTCTAGATAAATCTAAAGCAACAATGGTAAAACAATGACTAAACACTATTGATTATGCAGAAACTAATCAATAATGCTAAGAAGAACAATATTAAGTAACACAAGAAAACTTTGTATTATACCTTGAATCTGACTAGGTTACATATTACAAGGACTATGATTGCTAAGATGATCTCTATTAATCTATGTTGATCTATATCAACTAACTATGACTAAGGTTACTTTTATACACCAAGGAAACCCTAATGGGCTTTACAAAACGCGTATAGAGATCATGCATATCCTTTCCTAAGATATCTCATGCATATCTCTAACTCTAACTAACTTCTGCATAAGCAGACTTAACTATTACATAATCAGTACTAACTTATAATGAACTACCACTACTAACTATGCTAACTCTTCTACCAGTATTAACAAGTGTACTGGCAGAACTAACTATATAACAAATAGAATTAAGTCTTGTATACTGCTACCACATGGGTTTGGTTGAGTGTTGCTTGGAAGAGATCTAGAAGGTCATCCAGATTGCTTGTCAGCAAGTCTGTCGAACTTAGTTTTAAGATTCTGGATTGAAGCTTGATGATTTTTGGCTATTGTTTCAAGTTGAGTTTTGAGGTCCATGAATGTTTCTTTGACAAAGGCATTGGTTGATTGCTGAGACTTCATGAAATCATTGAATTGTTTCTAAAGATCGTAAGGTTTATCATCAGTATTAGATCGGTAGTTGCCTTGACTGTAATCATTCCGTCCGCTTAAACTCCAATTATCACGATTCGAGTCTCGGTTGCGGTAATCATTGTAAAAACGAGTCTTACGGAAGGTTTGCATGAATTTAGCTTCTTCTTCACGGGACATGGGTATGTCATCATCGTCAAGATCGGATGCTGGTTGTTTAGCACGAGATTAGAGTTCTTTGTACTGAGCATCTATTTTCATGGTCATGGCATCCATTTGGGCCATAGTTTTGTTAGTATCAGAATTACTATTACCTTCATCGTCGAAAGCAACAGTTTTTTTAAGAGATGATTTGGGTTTTTGATTTTTAGCCCAATCGAGCTTGAGTAAGACTTTATCTTCTAGAAGCTAATAAGCTTGATTTGGCGTTTTATAGAGGAAAATACCACCAGCTGCGGCATTCAGAACTTCTTGGGTTATTTCGTTGAGACCATGATAAAAGATTTTGATAATATTACCTTTGGAAAGGTTATGACCATGGCAATTTCGGAGCATTTCTTTCATACGAAGCCAAGCGTGGGTCAGAGATTCGTTTTCATGTTGAGAAAAGGCACGGATTTCTCCGAGGAGTTGGTTAAAAAGAGCTGGGGGAAAGAATTGGTTAATAAAAGCAGTTCAAAGTTCATCCCACATTTCAATAGTTCCTTTGTTGAGTTTGTTCAGCCATATTTTTGCTTCTCCAGTGAGTGATTGGGGGAACATCATTAGGCGGACAGCTTCATTTTCAGTATCTCTATATTTAAACATATCGCAGATTTCGAGGAATTTATGAATGTGTTTATGAGGATCGGCTTTGGTTCTACCATCAAATTGGTTTCCTTTAACAAGGGTCAAGTGGTTACCTTTAATGGCAAACTCGTTTACTATAACAACCCATAATTTTCATAAATGTAAATATCCATCTATTAAGTTAGATGATGTACAATCTATCAGTTATATATGAACTCACCTTTTTCAGGGAAAGTTTTTGCTTTATTACATTACATTACTTTGCCAATATCTCAATATGTAATATATCCTGCATAACTTAAGTTAACGGACTCGGACAACCTACATAAAGCAATCCGATCATCGTATATGTCAAGCAATCATCATAATATATCAAGTCAATATCACAATACCATTATTACAAAGTACATTACTCATATGAGGTATCAATTACAACATTATATCAAAACGGGCTTTAAACCATTATCGGGTATCTCTAAACCCTAATTTTGTAGAAGATTAAACATCTAAAGTAAATGCACAAGCTACTAAAGCATATGTACAAGTAAAATAACATCTAATTTGAAATATAAAATCTCCCTAAGTCAAAGTACAAGTCTCTAAAAGCTTAATGTACAAGTCATTAAGCATGATCTCTAAAATAGCTGTTTTACCTCCGTTTTCATTCTAATTTCTTCACCACCACTTGTGAGCAAGCTACTACACTCATTTTACAATGTGTAAACCCTAATTATTCTATTCATAAGCTTTCATACATCTTTTTATACTCAAAACCCTAATTCAAAACCCTAAACCCTAAAACCGAGCTAGTTTCTAAACCATGACTCGTTTCTTTGTTTTTATCCATTGTAAACCTAAACCAATACTTAAATAAGTTATAATAACATAAATTACAACATTCTCAATCATAATCCATTATCATTTCATCATTCTACTTCAATTATACAAGAAACGAATCCAGAAAACCCTAATTGTGCCCTAATTGTAATTTTGACCCGTTTATTCATTTTCTACCCATTTTAACCTAAACCACCTCTCAACTTTTGATTATAAACCTTAATATAAGCCTTAGGATCAGTAACCTATCATTCCTAATCAAATGTACATGAATTACAAGCTAGAAAACTCAACCCGAACCCTTATGAACCCTAAATGAACCCGAAATACAAACCCTTGCAAAATGACCCATTTTAACTATTTTTTTGCAACCAAGCACCTCCATGACTAAGATACTTCATTCCTAAGCAGCTTACAAGTACCTCACACAAATATCTTTACCTTATATAGTTTTAAAATGGCACATGGTCTTCCTTTTTCTTCTTGTTTAGCCGCGACATGCAATGGGGTAAACACCTCATCCAAACTAGTTTCTATCTTAACCAACACATCCTATAGACCCTCCTCATCACCCTCTAGACCTCCTATGTGTCATAACCAGATCATACAAGTTTCTTGAGCTCTAGGGGTCATTTTACCTATAAATAGCAACCATAACACTTCATATTTCTTCATTCCCCACTTCCTCCTCTATAACCCTTACATAGAAGAAATAATTTGCTCTAATAGATCCTAAGTGATCTTAATAAGGCTCAAGTTTAGAAAGGAAGCAAAAGAAACCAAGAAACAAAGCCCGGGAGTCGTTATTCTAGGCATACGAAGCCGAAAGTCCTGATTCCGACCCGTTTCTAAGCCATAAGCTCAAGACCAGGTTCTCTAAGCTTATGATCTGCTTTTCAATTGGTAAGTACGGCGCACATTTGCATTGTAGAGCTTGAACTTTATCTTTTCTTTGTACATTGTTTTCTTTAGCATATAAATACTTGATTTGTTGTGTTTCTCCTCAGGATGTTTTCAAGTGAACCTGCAAGAAATTCATGCTATTAAGTATTGAAAGTTTACGAGAAATGATTAAATATATACAAATAACGCAACCGAAAACACCTAGAGTTCCTCAAATGAGATACGTCCGTTTGATAAGTGAGAGCTACCAAACCCGGATGGGGGGTCAACCTCAAAGATGTATTCACAACATTCGTGCTTACTACGTAACTAATGCTTCATGGTAGTGGGGCCTTAGAGAAATTATAGGTAACTTAGGCAATCCAAAAAAGTTAAAAGTACTTGTGTCCATAAAACAATTGAGCATGCATCAACACCCCAAATTAGTTCAAAACGAGTAGCAAAACAAGTAAAGTAAGGCTATGAGACTCACCTCAACAAGTAGTGGTAACGAGAGTAAAATAAGCAAGCTTGATAAATGATAAGATTTAACCACGTCTAATCAATAGATGATTATGGTACTATGTTTTTGTTATATACGCACATGAGTTTTGAGAAGCTATATCACCCATAAACTTGTGTTAAGGTTTTATGAAGTTTTACAAGTGAAAACATTTAGGAAAAGAATGAAACATGAATTTTTCTCACTTAGTTCTAAAATAACCCCTGCCAGAATTATTGACCCGAATTCAAACGACCACTCAATTAATTTTTTAATATCTTCCAACGAAATGAATACTGAGACTTAGCTCTATGTATTATCTTTCCAACTATTACACTCCTTGATTCAAAGTTTAAGACCCTCAAACTGTCGTTACAAGACTCGTATGTCAACAACTATAGCTGTTTAACTTGTTTTCATATAATTTTGTTTTAAAATACCAAAACAACTCCATAGACCATAAAACCTACGGGGAAATCTTCCTAAGACATTCAAGTATTTTGGGCTGAAAGAGATTTATCAAAAGTGTTTAGTAAGATAGTTAAAACTTGCTCATAAGAAGACCCAATTGATGAGGTGTCATTTTATACACTATTTTGGGGTCATTTAACCCCTTAAATCATGCAAATATGCCCAAATTATGTGCTTAATCATTTGTTTTCAGGGTTTTAGCACTTGGATGGAATTTGGAGGAAATACACGTAATTTGGGCTCATTTGGAGAATAAACGGACGAGATTACGTACCTACACCAAATCCATGAAGAAATATTGTTCTCAGAGCGTAGAGACGGCGTCGCAGGCATAAAGCGACACCATCGTGATCCATCTAGTGACCGCGTCAGAGATTTAGTGATGGCGCCAGGACGTGGCCGACTTAATGAGGGTCTAGAATCATCTACGTAGTGACGGCGTCAGGATTAGAACGCGACGCCGTCGTAGTGATATCTCTATATATACTAAACCGATCTAAGGTTTAAAGTTTGTAACTTTGTATAACTTTTGGGAGATGAACCCTAGCTCTTGTAACAGCTTCAAGGTCATTTTTAGGGCCTCAAAACCCTATTGTAACTACCTTGAATATATGTTTTAATTCAAGTAAGGTTATCTATCATAAATCATTCAAATGTCTATGTGTTGCATGATGGATTTATCTCTTTTCTTCCTTTATAACATGCGAGGCTAAACCCTCCTTTGTATTTTCT
Source organism: Tanacetum coccineum (assembly GCA_026074375.1). NCBI lineage: Eukaryota > Viridiplantae > Streptophyta > Magnoliopsida > Asterales > Asteraceae > Tanacetum > Tanacetum coccineum. Next base: position 5,052 of record BQNB010112248.1, read on the forward strand.
TATGATTGCATGAAAGTCAGACTGTAGATCCTTTTATTGTTGATTCTTGATTGATGATTGTGCGTGTTAGGTTTTAGAAAACCAACTTTTGTCTGTATCGTTGTTTGGACAATCTAGGAAACGGCGAGTGCGTAGAACAGGTACCATAGGGTACAGTCTTCATACTTACCTTGCTCTTTATATGGTTGATCCCTCTTATGATATTTCACATGCATTTAATGTACTCTTAGGGGGCCTTGTAATTGTCTAATACTACCTTATTGGCGTTGCCCTACAGAATATTAAATAGACAGCGGGGTTCGTGTACATGTATGACATGGAAATACTTACACATATCATCACAAGTGTAACAAGGCAACATGATTAGGAGAAGCAATCTGATAAGTAGTGCATGATTAAGTAAATACATTTAAATTATCATAAAGTTATCACCATTAGATTAGATATTAGTTTAGTTATTAGTTAAATAAACTAACCTCTCAAACTATAGATTTACTTGCTTTCCTATAGTATAAATCACACAAAAGATTATTCTTCAAGCCTAGAATTCTGTTAGACTGTGATCAGGCCTTCCCAACCTATTCCTTAGAGAACGATAACAACCCCCGAGTCTTGCCTATACTACTACTACAACGGTTAGGTACTCTGCCTAGGGAGTTGTGAAACTTCTTGTAGAAGTCCTTTACAACAACCACATCAAGTTTTTGGCGCCGCTGCGTGGGGAATAGTTTGGTTTTGATCATAGTTTAGCTTTGTTCTACTTGCTTGAATCCTTTCAAGTAAGAATTTAGTTTTCGCATATTAGCTTTCTCGTAGTCTGTCTTTTCTTTGTGTTAATTGTTTCGTAATCCATTCTCGTCAACCACCATGGGATATGAGAATCCTATCTGTACTCTTAGAGACTACTCCAAACCTAGCCACGAGGGCTATAGGAATACCATTGAGCTCTTCGTAGGAAACAATGTGGTACCTCTTTGATCCGACACACCGGTTTGGTGCAAACGATTATGCTCATTCACGGGTACTTAGGTACAAGGATCCAAACCGAACACTCAAGATTCTTAAACTTGTGGACTCACTTGACCTTGACAGTGAAAATAAGGAAAAACGCGCCTGCGTTTATTTCAATTTTCCCTTCGCGATCAAGCTAGCAATTAGCTTGAACGTCTTCCTGCAGGATCCATCACCAAATGGGAGGATCTTACTACTCGTTTCTTGCTCAATTCTTTCCATTGGGAAGGACCGTAAAACTCCGCAATGATATCCTGATGTTTCAAACATTTCAATGAAGAATCTCTATCAGAAGCCATGAATTGTTTTCAAGGACTTACTAAAGGTCCCTCATCTGGACTCGACCTTTTGGCTCCTAGTCAAATTTTCTTTATGCCATGTCAATCCTGTTACAAGACGAACCATTGACCAATCGGTCGGTGATAAGCTTCGTGACCGAAACGCTAAAGAATCCTAGGCATTATTAGAGACCTCGCCATCTATGATCAACGAAAGTTGCTATGACCAAGGGTTTTCGTTAAGCGGCTAAAAGCAATCCACTTTGCCTCAAGATGTCCTGAGTACATCCGACCGCTGCCTTATCGAGTTTGAAAATCAAGTCCAACACATGATGGAAGCTCATCTTGCTCCGACACAACCTACTCAAGTAAACAAAGTCACTACCTCATGTGAGATCTGTAGTGGTCCTTATGACACTCAGTATTTCATGGAAGATCCTGAACAAGCCTTTGTTAAATACGCATCCTCGCGTACTGATGAAGCAGGAGGTAAGTGGTATACCTTTAAGCCTGAGCAAAACAACTTTGGTGACACCTATAATTTGTCATGGAAAAGTCACCTAAACCTTAAGTAAAGGCAACCCTAAAATTCCTTAAATAATTTTTCAAACCCACCTAACCGGTGCTAACCCAACAGTCTGATCCCAAACCGTTCCTTCAACAACCGTCCCCAAAGCTTTAACAATCAATCAAATCTAGAAGGATTGGTATCCAACTTCATGGCATCTTAAGATGCTAGACTGTCCAAGTTTGAAGCCAATTTTAAACAACAATAGAATGAGATGACCAACAAAACCGACACAATGTTGAAGGCCATCACTGATCGAATAGCAGGAGCACTACCTAGCGACACGATTAAGAACCCGAATCTGAGTCTCCCAGTTTTATCATGCATCGTTATTACCTGACATTGATCCACATGCTATCTCACCTTCCACCTCAATCAATGCTATCAAGGTACACTCCTAGGAGGCAAACATTTCCTAAACAAGCCTGTTGCGACCCGGGATGGAAATCAAAATGCAACAACTGGAAGAACCCGAACTAACCCTTGAAGATGAATTCCAGGATTTGCATCTTAACCTATCGGTTCTTGAAGTCCGAGCTCACGCTCCAATCTATAATGTCTATATTGGATAAATACGTGGAAAGCTTAGAACTAGGCAAAAACGGGTCAGCATTTGTCCAAGGAGAAATACCAGCAAAGATGGAAGACCCTGGACTATTCACTCTACCTTGTAGATTAGGGGACTCTGAACCTTTTGACACCTTGGTTGATTTAGGATTGTGTGTAAACATAATCCTACTTTACCTCTTCAAAAAGCTCAACATCGGACTATTAGAAGAGACTGACCATATTTTCGGATTAGCTGACGGGACCAAATCCTACCCCGTTGGAATTGTTAAAGACGTAGAAGTCCACATAGGGAAACTAAAACTATTAAATGATTTCTTTTATTTGATAAATTTTTTGGATTTTTTTTTAATTTTTTATTTTCTCTTGTAATCAATGAAGAAGGACCCGAAAACCCCTTTACTAATAGGAAGAGGATTCCTAGCTACTGCCAATGCAGTTATAGATTGTAAAATGGCCAAAATAGCAGTAGGAGAAGGGATCACTAGGTCGGTATTCGTTGTAAAAGGAGTCAATCTAGGAGAAGAGGAAGCACCATATTGGACCACACTTGGGAAAAGGGAGTCATGCAAACCACGACCTAGCTTGGATGGAGTAGGCACACGAACCCCTTATTATGCTAGGAAGGACTTTTTAGACTGCCATTTGCCCGAAGAATGGGAAATTCCTAGAGATACTGAGCTTAATCCCTTTAAGGATGTCTTAGTGTTTAAAAGAATGGTATAATTTTTAGGAGCAATACTGTTGGGATCAAAAGACTTCATGATGATCTTGGAGTTAATTCTGCTAAGGTTAGAGTGTGCTTGCTATGCATAACTTAGTGTTGTTAGTGATATTTAGTGAAAAATATGCTAAGTAGTTAGTACTGTCAGTTAATAACTGCTAGTATATATTACTACTGCTAATGGAAGTTAAGACTGCTTAGAGACTTAGAAGAAATACTACTAAGTAGTTAATACTGCTAGTATAAAAGTTACTACTGTTAGTGTAACTTAGTACTGCTAGTATATGTTAGTACTGCTTTAGTAAAGTTACAACTGTTAGCATAAAGTTGGTACTGCTAGTGTAACTTAGTACTGCTGATGAAGAATGAAGAAAATATTCTAAGTAGTTACTACTGCTTGTACACAGTTAGTGCTGTTGGTATAAAAGTTAATATTGCTGGTTATAACTGCTGAAAGATTATAACTGCTAGAAGAATTTCTACTGTCAGAAGGATAAAAACAAGAGAAAAGATAAAGATGAAGATTGTTTATCAAGATTGCTTACGGGATAAATATGAGATATTTTTGTAAAAGATACATATAAGTTATTTGTTTAGAAGATCATGATAACTTAGGAAAATATTATAAACCTGTTAGGACTCTTTGGTGTATAAAAGGAGGTCCTAGGGTATAGAGTTTAATGTACCAAAATCGTATCAAATCATATCAAAGTTCATAGTGTTATTCGTTTAAAAAATAAACTTCAAGGGTTTTGTAAACCAACATATTAAGAGTGTTGTTTTATATATAAGGCTGAAAGTTTAGTAAAACTGTTTTGTTATGTCATTAATGTTTCATTATAATTCTTTTTAGTTTCATTGACTAGATTAGCATAGTCTTTGATATTTATTTATCAAAGTTTCTGTCTTTAGTTCTTTTTGAATTTATTTATACACTTAAGCTTTATATAGCTAGCAAGATCTTGATATTAGATCACAAGTGGTATCAGAGCTTGTGAGAAGCTTTGATTAAGAAGAATTATACTACACACAAGAATCTACTTTTTCAAGAGTATGGATTCTCTAAACTACTCAAATCATCAGCTACCCATACTTCAACGTGGTGAGTATGATCTATGGAAGATGAGGATGGAGCAGTATCTACAGTGCATTGATTACACTCTATGGGAAATCATAGAAAATGGTAAAGCACCTATAGTAACAAAACTTGTTGATGGTAAGGAGACTGCTATCCCTCCTACAAGTGTTGAAGAGAAGGCATAAATAAGGGCAGAGTTGAAGGCAAGAAGCACTTTGTGGATGGCCTTACCTAATGAGCATTCATTAAAATTTCAAACATAACAAAGGATGATAAGTCCTGTTGCAGGCTATTGAGAACACAGATTTGGAGGGTAATACTGCTACAAAGAAACTCAGAAAAAAATCTTCGGAGTAGCAATATGAAAACTTGCTGCATCCAGCACAAAGTGATTGAGCAAACCTATTAAAAGAATTCAAAGTAATTAGTCAAACTGGAGATGCATGGTGAATTTTCTCTCAAGAAGAATCATTCAGAGTTCTAAGAAGTTTGTCACAAGAATGGAAATATGCCATACTATTGTGTAGAGGAGAACCCGAGATTAAAACTTTTAATTTGGATGATCTCTTCACATACCTGAAAGGCTTATGAATAAGAGTTCAGGGACATCTAACTCAACCATAAATCACACTATGTAGCTTTCTATCATCACTCGGCAGCCACTAACAATGCATCTGGAGCAGTTAATACTGCTCAGGGTGTTAATACTGCTAGCACTCAAGGTGCTGCTGATAGCTCAAAATATGGTGAAAAATTTAGTAATGCTATGATTTATTCCTTCTTTGCTAGCCAACCAAGTATTCCACAGCTTGATAATGAAGATCTTCAACAAATCAATCCTAATGATCTAGAAGAGATAGACTTGAGGTGGAACATTGCTATGCTAACTATGAGAGTAAAAAAATTCCTAAAGAATACTGGAAGGAAACTGGACATGAACAAAAAAGAAAGAATTAGGTATGACAAGTCTAAGGTAGAGTGTTTCAACTGCCACAAAAAAGGACACTTTGAAAGGGAGTGCAAGGCACTTAGGAATCAAGACAGCAGGAACAAGGAGCCTACAAAAAGGACTGTGCTAGTTGAGGAAACTACCTCAAATGCCTTAGTGTCTCAGTGTGATGGATTTGGCTATGATTGGAGTGACCAAGCAGAAGAAGGTCCAACCAATTTTGCTCTCATGGCTTATTCTTCAACAAGTTCAAGTTCTTCTACAAACTCTGAGGTATCTAATGACTCAAATTGTTGTTCATCTTGTTTAGAATGTGTAAAAGATCTAAAAGAACAAAATGAACAATTAGTTAAAGACTTAATAATAGCTAGGATAAGTGCTGTCTCTTATAAAACTAGTTTAGAATCCGTAGAAGCTAGATTGGTAGTCTTTAAGAAAAATGAGTCTGTATATGAGGAATATATAAAAAACTTAAAACGTGAAGTCTATTTAAGAGATTTAGGTATTACAGATCTTAAAAGGAAGTTGGAGTTGGTTACAAAAGAAAAAGATGAGGTTCAACTTACAGTACAAAAAATTGGAAATTCATCAAAAAGCCTTAGTGAACTTCTAGACAGACAGATAATGGATAAATGTAAAACACGATTAGGGTATAATGCTGTCCCACCTCCATATACTCGGAATTTTATGCCACCTAAGCATGATTTAGTTTATCCTAGTCTAGATGATTTTGTGGAAGTGAATAAGTCTGCTAGTGAGTTTGTAGTTGAATAGCATACTGTTGAGAATAATGAACCTAAGACTGCTAGGAAAGAAGATGGAACCCTAATTATTGAGGATTGGGTGTCTGAAAGTGAGGAAAAAGATGTGCTTAGATAAAACTGTTGAGGTGTTTAATAAACCTAGTTTTGCTAAGATAAACTTTGTTAAGTCTACTAAGCAAGTAAAATCTCCTAGGAACACATCAGTTGATAAAAGTAGGTGATTGAAAGTATAGTTATATATATATATATATATATATATATATATATATATATATATATATTATAATATATTATTTATATAACTAACTATAGCAAATTCCAACAAGTCACCCTTGACCAAGGTAATGTCAAAATCTACAAGAAATCATATATATCCGAAAGTATGCGATTCCCAGGTCGTTTATCCCCAACGAGGAATGCAATGGAAAGTCGAAAGACGGTTTGATAATTGATGCTTGAATGGAACAAAGATTTTGATTGGTTTTCTAAGTTTACAGGAAAGTTAATGCAATATACACTAAAAACAATGAAGGCGACACAAATTTAAACTAAAAACGCAAGCGGGAACCCTAAAATGTGACCTAAAAACCATAATTTATCAAAATTAAGTCCTAAAATGATAATTTTGACTTTATAAGTCCTAAGTGACTAAAAGTAAGAACAAAAAAAACTTGACCAAAAACGAAAGTGATTTAAGCTTAAAAACACGAAAAACGTAAACGGGATTCAATCCCGTTCTTTAAAAAATCAAATTTTACAATTTTAACCCTACGAAAGCAAATCTAATTTTTCTAAGTTATATCTAATAAAAGAAAATTTTCTAAAAAAGAATTAGGTTTGACTTTTTATGATTTATATGAATTAAACCGTTTTTAATGAAATTTAATGATTTAAAAACCTAAATAATTATAAAAATTCTGACAAAAATTACAAAAATAGTTTTAAACAAAATGGATCTAAGAAAAATAAGTGGAGAAATGCTTATCAAATAAGTGTTAAATAGGCTAAACAGATTATCAAGCAAAATGGCTAAAACTGGTTGGTTTACTAATTAATTGTGCAAGATAAAACCAAAAAAGACCCAAGGGCGAGCGGTAGAGTGTGTGTGTTATAAGGGTTGAGGGTGTGAGGTCCATGGTTTCGAGCCTGCTTTACCTTGGACTTCCACCTTTCCTCTTTTTGACTTTTTTTTAAACTTTTTTCACAGCTTATTAATACAGTGTTAGACCTACTCTTTTGTGAAAGCACTTTTTCTATAAACCACAAATAAGCACTAAAATAAGCTGTCAAAGTTGACAGATTGCTTAATCTACACTAAAAGGCTAAGGACTAACCTTTGTCTTTTTAAACACAATAAGCAACTAAAAAGGGAAATAAGCTAAGACTGCTATAAGCTACACTAATAAGCTCTATAGAACACAATAAGCAAAGAAAAGTACACTAAGCTTAATATGACAGAATCCTAATAAAAGCTTTAACACTTAAAAATTTTAAACTAAAATGCAAATAAGCTTAAATAAGCTCTAACTTAAGATAATTACGCTAAAATGTGGCCTAAGTCTAACCTAATAAGCAAAAGCAAACCATAAATAAGAAAAATGGATAAGCAGAAATTTCAAAATAAGCAAATAAGCTCTTGGGTCCAAACTGTGATCAAACAGCCCTAGGGAAACTTTTCTAGCTTATTTTTAAGCTAGGAAAAGGATCCTTATGGCTTAAGGGCTTATATGCCCTTAAAGCTTATCCAAAAAGCTACTTAAATCAACAATCAGAAAGGAGTTTGAAATCAAATAAGCCTTAAAAAGCTTAATGTAAAAGTGTTTACTAAATCATCTCACTTAGAAATTTTTTCTATCTTTACAAAACCTACTTTTTGAGCTTAAAATAGGTTGAAAACTGATCCTTTATGGACTTTTGACTTTTAAAGATTAAATTTAGCTTAAAGAACAAGTATCAACAATCAAAAAGCATTTTGAAATTAAGAATAAGCCACAATAAGCAATTGAAAAAGCAATTTCTCAAATTTTCAACACTTAAGTCAAATTTTGACAGATTTGGCTAAAACCTATAACAACTAATGCACACTTAAACTACACTTTGCTTTGCTTTTATCACAAAAACAACATGAAAAGAACTTAGAAGTTAACTTAACAAGTCCTAATCAAATAAGCAGTTTGAATAATCTTAAAAACCTCAGATTAAAAGCATACATACAAAAACCTTTGAAAATGAATTCTAGCCTTGAAAAACCTTTGAAAACAGCTTAAACCACTTAAGAAAAGCTTATCAAAGTTGGCTTTGAAAACCAAAATGGCTCAAACAGCACTAACCTTAGTTAGTGCTGCTTGACCCAAACACCCCTTAAGTTTTCAAAATACATTTTCAGCTTGGAAAATTGGTTTTTAAAACTTTAACTTTAAAGACCAATTGTTAAATAAGTATTTTAGACAATATTAAGCAAATTTCAACAAGACTTAAGCACTTAAATAAGCTAGGATATAATCGGTTTTAACTTATAACTTACAGTTTTAACTCAAAACTTGCACAAATGAATTTTAAACTATAAGCTAAGCAAAATAAGCACTAAACATCAATAATAAGCAGTAATAAGCAGATATAAGTAATAATAAGCAAAAAATAAGCAATCCTACAATAAATAAGCTATAATTTTGAAAATAAAAGACTTACAAAGGCCCTTGCTTAAACAGGGCAAACCAGCTTATAAATAAGCTAATCTACAAGCTCTAGCTTGTATGAAACTAGCTAGTAAGAGTCCATAAGCCCTTCCATAACTGGCTTATCATCCAAATATAAGCTGTGGTATTTGAGGGTGGATTTGTTTTGTAAATTTTCTTAAGTTCTTTATAGTTAAATTAAAACAGGTTGCTTATATGTTTTTATAAGAGCTTGAAACAGCTTATGATAGGCTTTTCACAATAAGAAAAACAGGAATTCAAAACTCAACTTAAAAAACTTCAAATTTTCATTAATAATAAAACAGGTTACAATACTTGGAAAATTAAAAGACAATAAGTAAAATGACTTAAAATAAGCTAAATATTAAACTAGGTAAAAGTTAGGTTAAAACTACATGCCTCTTTCGGGGTCTTACAAGTCCTATTTTTATACTAAGCTAATAAGTCTTGGTCTCTTGGCGTGCTTCTCTCTCTTTATGTAGAGACTTTGAGGAAATTGTGTTATTGTATGAGGCAGAGAGGGTCTTAAATAAATCTTAGCCATCAATTTTGAGTTGAGCCAAGTCTTTGATCTCATCCCTTCAATCTTTGCTTTTTATATGGACCATGGATTTAAAGGGGTTGCCAGGTGGTAATTGCTGTTTATAGGTGGGGTTTAGGAAGTGATGGTAAAATAGTGCTAAAAGGGGTTGGCGGGAAAATTAGGAAGATATACAGGGATTTAAGTTCACATGGTAAAGGTTTGGGGTAATGGCAAAACTAGCCCCTTATCTTGATTTAAGTGTTTGCACCCATGGTCCTTGTGGTGTTATAACTTTGGGGATTTGCAATTTTAGTCCCTGAGTTTAGATGTTGTATTTGCAAATATAGTCCTTTTGGACTAATGGCGGTTAAGGATAGATCTGGGCTTTCATTTGGGTCGGATACAATACAAAGAGAATTGGGCCTTATTGTTTATAATTGTCTTCATGTGATACCTTAATGGGCTGACCTGGCCCATTAGATGGGTACGGGTGGGCCCATTAAGTAATTCTTCGTTTACGGCTTCGGCTTTGACTTTGACTTTGTCGGGGTTGACTTTTTGACTTTGACTTTTTGACTTCTCACGCTCTTTTCCATTTCGTGCTCGGTTTTGTCCGTTTTGACTTGGTTTTTGTCCTTTTCTTAGATATCCGTTACCTGCACAATACAAATGCAAAACATACAAATACAATGTATTTTTGGTACATTTTTGGTCTTTTAAGTCCATTTTTAATGGAAAATGGTATGTATAAGTAAACACATACCAAAATCCCCCATATAGAGATTGGCCGTGTCCTCACGCAATGCTATAAGTAAACACTTAAGAAAACTAAGAATCTCGATCCCCCTCGACTAATTACCTTGAAAAGTAGCTAAGTGTTCATCAAGGGGAATTAAAGAATCACAAGTTTTGAAAAGTCCAGTTTTGACCATTTTTTATATTTACACTAACTACCACTAATATTTTTGTATTTTTCCTTTTTCTTTTTCTCAACTAACTAACATGTTTGACTTTCGTTATTTTATAACTTTAGGGTCATAGAACAAGACGCATTTCAATCCTAAAATGCCCCAAAAAGGATAAATTCATCGTTCCTGACTTTTCACTTATTCCAAACCAAGCTTAAAACGAAATCACCGTTAAATATAAGTTAAGATGCTAACACTACTCATATTTGTAACTTGTGAACTTTTCACTCCCGACAATTAATACTCAAGGGAATGTTGCTTATTTCAAATTTCAACGTTTTGCAAAATTCTATGCTTCACGTTCCACCCGAGAATAATGAGTTTGAAGGCGAGATCATCCCATGTAGCGACTTTTGTCTCGGCACATCCCAACCTTGTGGCTAAGTGACCAGGCTTTTGACACCCCACAGAGACTAGTATCGGGACTCACGGACCTTTGATTTCAGCACCCTTGGATTTCCCATATATACATAAAATTACAACTCAAAATTTAATAGTCTTAGTTCAAAAGCATATTTAAATTTAAGAAAAAGAGATTTTCCCTATATTTATTAATTCACGTTTACTACACTTAATATAATTACACATCCATTAAACTAATGAAATCCTCGACCTTTTAGAAGACTGCAACATCGGTTGTGAGCCGGCAAGATGTAGTAAACTTTTATTAGCCCACAGTTTATTATTATTATTACTCATTTTTTTTCATTTTTTATATATTACCAAGATATAGAGAAAATTTCTTTTTAGAAAATTTAAGTATAAATTTGAACTAAAATTATTGATATCATCCATAATTTAAAAATTGTTGATTTAAGTTTAGTTTTCGGAAAGAGCATGTATTATTAGTCTGGTTAGGAGCTTATGGGAGAAAAAGCCACAAATTACATACATGAGCTCTTAAGATTTCCAAATAATCCTTATTTAGCATCCAACTTATAATTAACTCTATCATTTTTTGTTCTTCGCAAAGAT
>BQNB010112249.1:3243-14162 GCA_026074375.1 Tanacetum coccineum
ATTAAAGAATTCTACAAGCTGGTGGAGAATATGTAGATTCTGGAAGATCTCCTTAAGAAGATAAAGATAACAGAAGATATTCTCTAAATATTTAAAAGATTTACTTGTCTAATGTTTATCTTCCTTTGTAAGTCTTGATCTCTCCCTATATAAAGAGATCATAGACACATAATTAAGTGTGCAGAGAAAAATGTAGTCGACTAGTAAAAGTGTATGTGTGTTCTAGGCGTGTGATTCATTGTAAACACCTAGAATGAGTGTTGTAGCCTCAAGATCAATGTTTCATTGATCCTGTTACTAGTTAGAGTAACTGTTCTAGAATTGATCATCTAGAATTGGGGCTTGTATGGAATGATAATGAAGAAAAACCTTGTTTGATAATATACTGTTCTTTATATTCCGTTGTGTACTTATATTATCTGTAAAACATATCCTAGATGGGCTTAAACGATCTTCACAATTGGTATTAGAGCCTGGTGGCTCTTGATCTAGGATCACAAGGTTTGTTTTGAAGTCGTGTTCTTGATGAAAAAGAAGTAACAAATCTCTATTTGGTGTATTGGTGATTTTGGTGAAGTTAGGGTTTTTGCGACACTTTAAAGCGTCGTCTTTATACTTAAAAAAAAGACGACTATGATTATTTTGTTTGAAGTCGTGTTTGGTGAATATTAGAGTTTATTCACAAAACCTTAAATTCAGTAAATGCAGAAAACGTGGTCTTCAGGGTTTCTTGTATTCTGTTCGTGGACAAAAGAAGATCCGGAAGGTTAAAAAGAATACACCATGGTTATAGCAGCAGGTATTGATGTATGATTAAAGTATAAAGGTAGCATGATTTTTGTGATGATGTTTTGGTAGTTGTTTAAAGCAACAACAATGAAGCAGCAGGTTTTGTTCTTTGATTTAGATCATATTCGTTGATGCTTATATAAGGTTATAAGTTAATACTGCCAGATAATTTGTTAGTGCTGCTTGATATGTTAATGCTGCCAAGGATGCTGGTTAATGCTGCTAACATACTTTACACTTAATGCTGCTATTGTGAAGAAACTTAATGCTGCCAAAGATGATACAAGAAGAGGTTAGTACTGCCATGGTTGTCATTAATGCTGCTCATTATATATATATGTGCTACCAAAGGGATTTTGATCGTCAAAGCACAATATGGTTTATACTGCTAGGATTGCGCAACTAGAGAATGAGCAGAAGGTTTTTGATGAGTCTTGGTACTGGTACTGTAGCAACAACAGTAGTAATACTAGGATTTTTGATGTTGATGGTTGTTATTGGTTACTACTGTTATGATAACGTATTACTTTGTACACCCATGGCATCCCGTTGCCCCCCCCCCCCCTCACAAAGGAACTATTATTTACTGTTCGTTACACTTTATACTGCTATGCATTGGGAATTCACAACAAGAAACGTTAACCTTGTACTGCTGGAGCTACCGGCGCGCGCTCACTGTGGGTTAAGGGTATGGCTTGTGTGTGATCATGTGGTGAGTGTGTAGTTAAGGGATACTCTCTGTGTGTGTGTTTAGTATTAGGTTGAAAGTCTTGGTTCGAGAGTGGGGAGGAGAGGGTCGCTATGAGTGGGTAGTTGTCGATAGATAGTTCATGGGGGGGAAGGAGGATGGGCGCGATCTGCCGCACTCCTCGAGCGCGATTTGAATTTGAGGATTGGATATAATTTAGTAGGGGTTGGTGGTGTGTTGAGGGTTTGGATGGGGGTTTCAGGGGGTCTCACACTCGTTTTAAGTTGTATTTATTGTATTATTTGGTTACAAGAAGATTGTTTCTTAACTTATTTGGAGTTGTAAGTTAGTGTTTCTTAGGTTTGTGCGCTTTATCTTGTTTTTGTATATCTCAAATTGGCATAACAACGTTTAGAAGTAATGGTTCATCGTGCTTATAAACGATGTTGACGATAAGATGTCAGATCTTTGAAAAGGTGTAGTGATTTTATCTTATGGTGCTCAATGCTCACATTTGCTCTTTCTTCAGTTACGTTTTCAAATGTGTCTCATAGAAGATGGGGATTTTGTCAAGAGGTTGCGATCTACTTATATTTTACAGATTTATTTATAAAGTTTGGATAGTCCGTGGATAGTAAAGACATTTAGACACAAGTTTGTGCTTATTCTTCTTCTACTTAGTTCGTTATACTTTATTTTATTCATAGTAATCATTTACTTAGAGCTACAGAATTAAAGATTCACAAAATGGTTTAACATATGGGTTTTAGGGGAGCTTCATTGTTAAAATGTTTAAACTTATTTCACTGCACCACTTGAGGGGAAGTGTTTCGGTTTACTATACTGCTGATCTTTTATTACTTCTGCTATAGTTTATGTTTCTAAACGGCGCTAAAGTCATTTTTTATAGTTTTATGCTTCATGGGCGGGTATTTTGAGTTAGTATTGGAAGGTTGGATTAAGTAGTCTGTTGGTATATGGTTTGTAGTGTTTTTGATCACAAGTTGCATATCTGACAGAAGGACCCGATATTGATAATTTACAAAAAGGGGAGAAGACTTGGCAAGTTTATTGATTTGCAGGTCTTATCGTTATGTGGTGGCATGGTACAAAGATATTACTTAAGGGGAAGTTTTGTTTCAGTCAGGGAGATGTTACATCTCAACTTTTGGGAATGCTTTGGCTTATGATGAAGTTCATACACGAATTTGTTGTATTGTCATCTCCAATAGGGAAAGATTGTTGGGATTCTAGATTGCGCATGAGACAAAATAAATAACAGAAATGAAAGACATAAGGACTAAATCTACGCAGCATTTAACAACAACCTACCACACCCAGATTATTTGGAATCTATACAAGCTGGTGGAGATATTATGAAAGATTTTGGTAAAATATATCAAAAGTGAAGATCTCCCCTTAAGATGTTATAAGATAAATAGAAGATATTTCTTAATGTTTAAAAGATTTACTTGTTAATATCTTTATGTTAACTTCCTTTGTAAGTCATGATCTCTCTATATAAAGAGACCATAGACACATAGTTTAGGTATCCAGAAAAGTGTGTGTACACAAAATACAATGTAAACGTCTATAGTGGTGATGTAGCCTCAAGGTAATCAAGGTTTTCCTTGATCCCTGTTACTGTTAGAGATAGGTAACTGTATTATTCTGATCAAATAATATGGAGGCTTAGTGGATTGTGCATGGTTAACTTGTACGTATACCTTATAGGTTAGTACATTTGGATTGCATGTAAAATACATGTGATTAGGGTTTTGGTATAAACCATAATGTAAAAAATCCATTTTATGTTAAACGTTTTGGATGGTACGTTAAATAAATAACGTACATGGTAAAATGGATATTAGAACGTATTACTTGACATATTACAATGTTTACTTGACATAAACATTAATGGAGTTGGTGTTGGTAGGTGCGTGAGCTCGTTTATTTGGAAATGTAAGTTACGTTACATAATTGAATGGAATATCAAATACATTGATATAAAAAAAATATCCGTGAAAATGGTTGTATTAAATACAATAAGTGGAATATTACCTTAAAATAATATTGTGGAAAATTGTGGGTTGTTATAGTCTCCCACCCTTAAAGGAATCTCGTCCCGAGATTTAGTTGGAAGTTGGAGTGGTGTTTGGAAATAGATGTGGATACTTGGCACGAATTTGATCTTCGCGTTCCCACGTAAATTCTGGTCCTCTGTTAGAGTTCCATCTTACTTTGACTATAGGGATACGACTTTGTTTCAGTTGTTTGACTTCTCGGTCCATGATCTCTACTGGTTCTTCCACAAAGTTGAGTTTGTCATCGAGCCGAAGCTCTTTCATTGGAATGACGAGGGATTCGTCAGATAGGCATTTCTTTAAATTAGAAACGTGGAAGGTACTGTGGACATTACTGAGTTCTTCAGGAAGCTCAAGTCTGTATGCCACTGGGCCGACCCTATCAAGGATCTTAAATGGTCCAATGTACCGGGGGTTAAGCTTTCCTCACTTTCCGAATCGGATGACACCTTTCCAAGGTGACACTTTTAACATAACACGATCTCCAACTTAGAATTCCAAAGGCTTTCGCCTTACATTGGCATAACTCCTTTGCCGGTCTCTTGCAGCTTGCAAGCGTTGTCGGATTTGTACTATCTTTTTGGTGGTTTCATGGATTATCTCTGGTCTCGTGAGTTGGACATCTCCAACTTTGGCCCAGCAGACAGGTGATCGGCACTTTCGACCATAAAGTGCCTCGAATGGTGCTGCCTTAATACTGGCATGGTAACTGTTATTGTAGGAAAATTCTACCGGTGGTAAGTGTCTCTCCCATCCTTTTCCGAAATCTATAACACAGGCTCGAAGCATGTCTTCGAGTGTTTGGATGGTTCTTTCACTTTGTCCATCAGTCTGGGGATGATATGCCATACTCATGTCTAATTGAGTACCCAAAGCACTCTGCATTGACTGCCAGAATCTGGATGTGAAACGACTGTCATGATCCGAGATGATGGATATCGGCACTCCATGCCGTGAGACTATCTCCTTTATATACAACCTTGTAAGGGTTTCCATACTATCTGTCTCTTTGATGGGGATGAAATGTGCTGATTTGGTAAGGCGGTCTACAATGACCTAAATTGTGTCATGTCCGCTTGATGTTTTGGGTAGTTTTGTAACGAAGTCCATCGTTATTCTTTCCCATTTCCATGTAGGAATCTCTGGTTGTACCAGTAAGCCGGATGGCTTCTGACATTCTGCTTTAACTCTAGAGCATGTCAAACACTTGCCAACATATTCAGCGATGATCGCCTTCATGTTAGGCCACCAATAGAGTTTCTTTAGATCCTGATACATCTTGTCAGAACCTGGGTGGATGGAATACTTTGATTTATGGGACTCATGCATGATCAAGTCCCTCAAATTACCAAAGAGTGGTAACCAACTTTAATTCTTGATACATCGGGTTCCATCAAGACATACTTTAAATGCTTTGTCCATTCCTTGTAGGTTCTCAGCTTTGATGTTCTCTTCTTTGATTGCCTCAGTTTGGGCTTTGAGGATTTGTGATGGTAATTTTAGGTGAAGGGTCATGACTAATGCTCTAACTCAAAGTGGTTTGATTTGTTCCTTCTGGCTTAAGGCATCTGCTACAACATTTGCCTTTCCAGGATGGTAGCGAATCTCACAATCGTAATCTGCGAGCAATTCTAACCAACGGCATTGTCTCATGTTCAACTCTTTCTGATCAAGGATATGCTGAAGACTTTTATGATCAGTGAATACAATACACTTTGTGCCATACAGATAGTGTCTCCAAATTTTAAGAGCGAACACAACTGCTCCTAATTCGAGGTCGTGTGTGGTATAGTTCTCTTCATGAGGCTTGAGTTGTCGGGATGCATATGCAATAACTTTTTCTCTTTGCATTAACACTGCTCCTAGACCTTGATGGGATGCATCACAGTAAACGACAAAGTCATCGTTTTCTTCTGGTAATGCTAAGATTGGAGCTTCACACAATTTTTGTTTTAGCAGTTGAAAAGCCGACTCTTGGTTTTCTCCCCATATATACTTCTTGTTTTTCTAGGTTAATTCAGTTAAAGATTTTGCAATTTTTGAAAAATCTTTAATAAATCTACGATAATACAGGATATGAGGCTTAGACGGGTTTTACTTTGATCACCTCGAATGATTAAAGTTTCACCGTTAATAGGGATGTGGACGACTTTCTCATCACAGATAATTCTAGCATGATACTTGGATAACCAATCCATACCAATGACCACGTCGAAACTACCGAGTTTAACGGCATGAGATCAATTTTGAAAGGTTGGTTTAGCAAATTCAGGGTGCAACCCTGGATAACGGTATTAGTGCCTACTAGGTTTCCATCGCCCATTTCAATGTCATAGGTAGTATTTAGTGTAATTGGTGGGATATTAAGCTTAGAAGCAAGAGATATGGATACAAAACTTTTATCGGCTCATGAATCAAATAATACTCTAGCTAGATGTTGGTTTAGAAGGAACGTATCCGTGACTATGTTCGGGTCTTGATGAGCGTTCCTGTCCCTCAGCAAGTATGCTTTTCCATAGGCATTGTTGTTTACTCTTGAGTACTGATTTTTGTAATGTCCTTTCTCTCCACAGGCATGACAAGTTACTAAAACTGGCTGCAGGTTGCTTCCAGTGGTTGGCCCATTGTTTCTGCAGTTCCTAGTCAGATGACCCACCTTGTTGCAAGTCTGACACTTGACAATGCAAGGTCCTGTGTGATGCAGGGTGCATTTCTTACACAGGGGAAGGCTTACAGTATACCTACTATTTTCAGTTGGGGTGGCAGCATAAGCCCTGACAGTTTCTTGCCATCTATTCTGTTGTTGTTGGTGATCATTTTTACGGTTGTTATTGTTGTTACGGTTATTTTGGTAGTTTTTGTTGTTGGTGAAAGTTCTTCTATCATCAAACTTTCGTTTGTGATCATTGGTTCCTTGCACAGAATTATGCTTTGCTACTTGATCCATTAACCTTTGGGTTATGGCAATAGCTTCCTCCAAAGTTTGAGGCTTTGAAGCGGTAACATTTCCTTCAATACTTCTGGGTAATCCCCTGACGAATACTTCCATAAGTTTCTCAGAATTTGGCACCATAGATTACATAAGATTGCAAGTTCTAGAAGCTTTCAAATGTTAAGTCTTAGATCCATTCCCTTTTACAGTCAGATTGTAAAATTCATCTTCCATTTTCTTGATCTCATTTCCGGGACAATACTTCTTTATTAAGAGCTTCTTAAATTCGGACCAGGTGATCTTGTAAGCTTCCTTTATTCTAATAGGCTGGGCGAATGAATTCCACCAGGACAAAGCTTCTTCAGTTAGAGTACCAGTAGCAAATTTCACTTTGCAGTCTTCGGTACAGTTGCTATGGGAAAATACCGATTTAGTTCGTTCAAACCAGCGGATGAGGCCAACAGCGCCTTCTCTACCTTTGAAATTAAAAGGTTGGCAGCTCATGTTCAAGTTTTTCATGGTGATGCAATTATGGGACCACTATTATTTTGATTTCAGAAAATCAACGAGATTGTTTTACAAACGACACATTTAGAGGTCGTTCTCTTGTATCTTGTGCTATTGTATTATGAAGTAACGCCCCCTGACATATTTCCGCTACGACACATTTTTGGGGGTGTTACAGAACGACCTTTAAAAGAGTCGTTTAAAATACGATACATTGGATTTATTAAAATTGTTTAATACAAAGTGCAACAACTTAAATTGTTCAACATTTGATAACAAAGATTTTAGATCATAACAAAAATCCCAAGATGTAATGACTCTAAATCTTTTATGCATGACTCCCCAAAAGAGTATCCCCAATGTATCCTTAGCACCTCGTGCCTCATTGACCTAAGAAAACATGCTTTAAAACGTCAACATAAAGTTGGTGAATTCATAGGTTTATGTAAATATAATGTAGGACCGCAAGATTTCCAAGTGTATGATAATGCAACAGATGCAAACATCACAAAGTGTAATTACGTTTCCCTAAGCTCATGACACTGAAGCTCGACATGTATGAATGCAATATAAATATTGCCACATTGCCCGTGATGATGTTCAACCCTAAACATCCCAAATCTGACATGGTATACATCCGTTGGTTCACTCCATGACACCAGTGAGAGCTACTCACCCGGATGGGGATGTCAATCCCAAATAGATCTATTTATAACATTCGCGCTCACACAAAGTAATTGACAGTTCATGATAATGGGCACAGTGGGTTATCGCTACTTAGGCAAACACGTAATCATGATAAAATGTACACTTGCGTCCAATTTGTAAAACAATGCATGTTTCTCACCCCAAAAGTTATAAATCATTGATATAGTAAAACATAGGGCTATGAACTCACCTTAGTAAGTAGTCCTCCGTGAATGGTAATATACCAAAGTATGGTAAGTGAATCACACCGTAAAATACCTAAGTAAATATGGCCAGTCTTAGTCTACAAGTTTAGGCTAACGACTTCATGTATAAACTACAATAATTTGCTAATTTATATATATATACTATTATCACTTGTGTGGTGATGTACACGTTTATGGTATTCGTTTTCCTCGTTTGCTCTTGGGAAGATGTACGACTATATACTTTTAAGTTTACAAGGTGTTTAAGTATTAATAATAAATACACCTATTTATTATTCGCGTGACTTTAGTTATATAAGTACCCGTATTATACCACAACTAGTCCTATACCATGTGTGTTCATTTAAATCACTTAATTATATAAGATACCTTTAGTTTTTCATTATTGGCAAAACAATCCTTATAGTTTAAAATAGAATATTTGCTGTTTACACCCCTGAGTTTCCATGTTGATACGTTTAGTCCCTCTATTTTACAAAAATTGCATTTTAGGTTCTTATGAGTTGCAAACAGTCCCTTAAGTTCAGAATTGTCAAAAACAGTATTATTAATACGCTAGCAGTATTAACAATATGCTAGCAGTACTAACTCTGCTAGCAGTACTAACTCTACTTGCAATACTAACTTCTGCTAGCAGTACTAACTTCTGCTAGCAGTACTAACTCTGCTAGCAATACTAACTTCAGCTAGCAGTACTAACTTCTTAAGCCTGGCAGTATTAACTTCTAACTTAGCTCGTATCATATAACCCATCATTGAGTTAACAAATTAGTTAGAGTTTGTTTGAGCTCGTGTTGGACACAAGACGCGGCTATGGTCTTGCTAACTTATTTTGACATATCCCAAACAACCCTAGTTCGCATATACAATAGTGTATACATCCTTTATTGAGCAAGACGAGTTGTTAACTATTATGATACGTGACATGAAAGTGTTTTTGTTTCCAAATGAGTTATCAAACCTCTCGGTTAAATATTTTACGTGTGCATGTCATGTTTAAATATTCATGCTTATACACAAGATCTTTGTTACGTGCCTTATGGCTTTTGGTTCACCACACAAGTCTATATATGTTGTATATTGTAAGACATGGACATGGGTTATGTCATGCTAGGCACGACTCACGTTTAGCTTGTTAACACATAATAACCATGCCTTATGACACATGAAGCAAACATGAAACTTAAATATGAATGTAGGCTAAGACACTTATAAGGGTCCTAGCTTCTTGAACGTGTGTGTCATGTAGTCATGTGGAAACTCAACTTGTATACCCCAAGCCTTAGTTTAAACTGAATCTTTCTTGCTTTTAAACCCTTAAACGTATAACCTTAGCTTATAGACTACTAGGTTATACCTTAGAACTCTTTGGTTGTGAGTTGTGGTGTCGTGTTCGTGGATTTGTGTCTTGGTTGTGGTGACCCGAATGAAGAGATCAACAAGGATGGTTTTCGATAGTGTACCTTTAAGTGTGTGAGTGTGTAAACACTCTTAGTTGTAAGCCTTCTTATTTATATAGAAAATATCTCTATACCACTTTCTAAAAGAAGAAGTTTGTCAAGGAAGATGTCTCAACTAAGGTACCTGCAAAGCAAGATGAAGCAAAGCAGGGTACAAAGAAGAGAAAATGTGGTCATATGAAGATGCTTGCTAGGAAAAGGAAAAGACCATAACCAGATGTTGATAGTGATGATGAATACAGAAAGTGTCTAAAGATCGTTACATTTAAAGGTACCATAGATAGTGAAATAATGGAGAGAAAATATGTCATTGCTAGGTTGAACAAGGTATCATCACCAGATGGAGACTATCTTGTTATCTACAGAGCCAATGGGAACTTCAGGGCATTCAACTATCTATTAGAGGTACTTCATATCTTTGACATGCAAGATTTATTTCACTTGTATGACTTGGTGATGAAGCAGTACTCAAAAGTCACACTGGAAGGAATTGAGTTGATTCTTTGGGGAGATTTGAAGATAATGATGGAATCCTTAACAGATGAAAATGATCAAAGTAACTTCTAGAACAATCAACAAAATTGAGAGATTGTCATATGGAGATTATATAAAGCTTGTGGAGTTTACATATTAGAGCTTGAAGATGGGACAGTCATCCATATGTTGGTTGAAAGAAGGTATCCTCTCTCCAAGGATTTGGTGCAAAGAATGCTTGACTTTGGATTAGAAGTTGAGATAGAAAGACTGCTGCATTATATTTGATAAGGTTCATTAAGCAACAGCTTAATGAAGAGTAAATATGAAATGGAATTGAGAAGGGTTTGAGTGTTGGCTAACCACCACACAACAAATGGTCATCAGTTCACCATGCTTAATAGGCATAAGAACTGGCTAATCCATAAGCAAACGGCTTGTGGTAAAGAATTCTCAAATCTGTTTATGGTTGACAATTTACCAAAAATTGTAGGGTTCTCAACTCACCTTGCTTCATGGTTAAGAGTTGGCTAATCCAGGATCAAACAGTTCTTGGTAAAGACTACTCAAATCTGTTGATAGCTGATAGTTTGCTAAAAACTATATGGTTTATCAATGCACCATGTTATGGCAATGAAGCATTGGCTAGTCCAAAAGCAAACGGTATTTGGTAAAGACAAATCAATTCTGTTTATGGCTGGTAGTTTGCGAAAAACTACAAAGCCATTTATGGCTGGTAGTTTGCCGAAAACTACAAAGCCAACTTAGTTAGATTGTTGCTGAAAAGATGTTGCTGTGTTACTGAAAAGATGTTGCTGTTGAAGACGTGTTGCAGAAGGATAGCAAAAGATGTCAAAGATTATTAAAGATCAAGATCAAGATTTGACAAAATGTTTGGATACATCCTGATTAATAATTTTCAAACTATATATATAATATATAATAAAATATAAAATATATAGTAAGTATAGTCTAAAAACAACAATAATCAATAAAACCGAGAAGTAGTATAGAATGTTCCCGGGTCGTTTATCCCCAACGAGGCTGGACTGGAGAATCGATACAGTCGGA
>BQNB010112250.1:0-12296 GCA_026074375.1 Tanacetum coccineum
TTATAAGCAAATATTAATCAATAATAAGCACTTAAATAAGCATGAAATGGCCTAGCAGTGTTAACTTAAAACTAACAGTTCTGCAATAAATAAATAAAGTAAGAAAAAGAGAGACTTACAACACCCTTGCTCAAAACAGGGCTAAATCAACAATCTACAAGCTCTAACTTGTAGAAAACGTCCATAAGCCCATCCAGAACTGGCTTATTATCCATACAATAAGCTGTGGTATATTGGAGAGTGATTGGTATGATTTTCTCTTTACTACTTAACTTTTTAGATTTACTTGATTAAGGCAGCTTATAAACAAGCTGTATTGAGAACTCTTTGAACACTAAACAATATGATTAAGAAACTTAACACTGGTATTGATTTAAAAACTTCAAACTTGCATTTAATTTTGAAAGTGTTACAAAGCAGTGAAATAAAAGCTGTAAATAACTGAAAATAAGCTAAGTTATTAAAACTAAAAACTAGATTCTAGATCTCTCTTGGTGTCAAAGGCTTACAAGAAGCTCTATATATAGCCGAAGTATTGGACTTGCATCTTGTGCTTCTTTGGAGAGATAAAACCAAGTGTGCTAGTTGTGTGAGGAGAGACTAAAGCAAATCCCAGCCTTTGATTTCTTTTGAGCTTCTTTGGAAACAATCTCAGCCATCGAAGTGCTTTGGGAATGGAGAGGGATTGCCAACATGGACTTTATAAAGCTGGGGGGTTAGTAGGGTGGATGATGGAGTGTTGCAGGGGAAGTATGGGAGCAAAACAAGGTGCGGGCTGGTTTTGGTATTGGCGGGAGAAAAGTTATACAAGTTGGGTTGTGACAGAGAGAGGTTGAAGATGATTAAGGGAATGTTTGGCTTGTGTACAAGAAAAGCCCCTCTACATCTTTCTTCTTTTCATTTCCTTTTTCCCCTTTCTTTCTTTTATAAATGAACTTTTCCAAATTTGCATAATCAGCCCTTGTCTTTGTTTCCTTAATATAACTTAGGGGTTTGGCATTTTTGACCCCTCAAGTTATATTTTTCTTTGCTTTTTCTTCTCGGAGTTGACTTGACTTTGATTGGGCTTCGCCTTCACACACTTTTCCATCCCGTGACTGGTTTTGTTGCTTTTTGCTTGGCTTTTCGTCTTTTTGTGAGATATCCGTTCCCTGCACAATACAAATGCAAACATACAAATACAATGTATTTTTGGTATGTTTTTATTCTTTTAAGTTCGTTTTAAATGGAAAATGATATGTGTAATTAAACACATATCAATCTATAAAAACCTAAAATAATCTTGAAAACCCTAGTTTTATAATTCTTGAAATCAAAGATTTAATGCTTCACAACACCTTAGATATAACTAGGAATGAACTTTAAACACTTGGATCTTGCTAGAAATCAAAAGATATGGATGGTGTATGTGGGTGAGAGTGTGCCGTGAGCTAGGGAGTAAGGGGAGGAAGAAAGAAAATTTTTGGTGGCTTGTGAATGTGTTATAACCCTAAGTGTGAGATTTTGTGTTGTATTTATAGTGGAAGAGTTAGGGTTTTAAGGTTCATGAGTGCCCACAAGTGACCAACACACACCAAGGGTGTGTGTTGTTGGTGGTTCGGCAATAGCAAGGCCACAAGGACCAAGATGGTTCAATTTTTCTAGCCAATGTTCAAGTGATGTGATCATGGTTCAAATTTTGCTAGTCAAAGTTGTAAGAGTGTGTAAGTAAACACATGGGGTTCCATACTAGTGATATGTGCATGAGAATGACTCATTCATAAGTCATTTTCTCATCTTCCATGCACACATGGGTGGGACTTTCAAAATAAGATGTCAAATCTTTAATTTAGAGTTCAAATATACTTGTTGTTGTGGTTTAGGCGCCACATTTGGCTAGGGAAAAAGAGGTGAACGAAATTTTTAGGCTTAGGGTATAATATTATCGATAACTTGAGTTTACACGAAAAGATTTTGAGTTTCCGGGGTTCCGTTTGGTCTAAAACGCGAAAAACGCTATTTAAAAGATAAAACCCTAAAATTAACATCGGAAGTGATTAAAAATCACGAAACACTCAGGAAAGCTAATATAACACATATAATGCCTAAGTTAATTTATAACCGATGCCGGAATGCGTCCGATGACGTTTCTCAGTTTTTTTTACGCAGTTTAGTTCCCCGGTAAACTGTCAGATTTAAACGTAACGAATAAAATTTAAAGTAGATGACCGGAGTGGGTCGGAATACTAACCGGGATCATTGCATAAATACAATATTCCGTAGCAATATTGCATTCATACTTCATTCATGCTTCTTTGGCATTTTATCTTTCGAGAACCTTCTTTTAAAGAATCAAGTTACAAAATTTGAAGCTTATTTTCTGAAACACGATTGACTTAGCAGAAACAAGCCGTATGTTTAGGTGGATTAGAACCTTATGGGAGAAAAAGAACACAAGTTATTACTATAAAGTTTTGGAGACTAATCTTGCTTAAACTCATAAAACTTATATTTAACTCTATCATTTCTTGTTCTTCACCTTTTTAAAATTCAAAGCAATAGAATTCGTGAAAGCTCGGCCTGAAGTAACTAGCTAGGGCTCAATACGCCCGATCGAGTCAAAATTATTCTCATTCTACCCAAAAGAAAATCAAAAACTGCGCAAAACAAATATTTTAATTTTTGAAAATTTTTTAAATTTTTCATTTTTTTGGTATTTTTTTTGCAAAAATATTTGGGTGAAAATACGGGTAATACGTGGTAACAATTGCAGCAGCAACAATCAAATCGAAGATACCCCCTCCAAACTAGTACTAGAACATCCGTCCCCTCGATTTTTTGAAGGGTATTACGATTAACCTAGAGCCGTTTATATAAGTATGCCAAATGATAAAACGTTAGTCGATTAGATTAGGATATCGGATTCCCAAATTGAAGCTGAGGATGTGAAACTCGAGTGACAATCCGGGCAATCCTGGACAATAAACAACAACAACACGAAACACGGGTGATAGAAAAGACAAGCTATCTCACACAACAAACAACACTTATTCATACAATTACAACTACGGATAAGCATGGGTTGCCTCCCACGAAGCGCTTGTTTAAGGTCGCTATGCTTGACCCGTCACCTGAATTTATTGGACATTAGGGAATGTTTGGAGATCCGGGACTACCAATTGTGGTACGTCCCCTCCAAAGTAGTAGCATACACACGATGACCATTCACTTTGAAATTCGGCCCGTTGGCTTGAGATAGCTCAACAGTGCCGTAAGGAAAGACTTGAGTGATGGTGAATGGTCCACTCCAACGGGATTTTAGTTTGCCCGAGAAAATCTTCAATCTTGAATTAAAGAGGAGGACTCGATCACCGACGTTGAAAACGCGATTTTTTGATCTTTGGAGTCATGGATTCCTCTTTGTTTTTTCCTTATAAAGCAATGAGTTTCTTCATAGGATATACACGAAGTTAGTTAAGTTCATTGAGTTGAACTTTCCGTTGAATCACACCGCAAGTAGAAAGTATCAAAGTTTGTCTTTTTTCTAGGCCAAATAGCCATATGTTCTTAAGCTCGATCGGAAGATGCATGCCTTTCCATACACAAGCTTGTAAGGAGTACACCCTGATGGGCGTTTTGTTACGCTGTGCGGAAGGCCCCATAAGTGCAATCATCCTAGTTTTTCTGACCAGGAAGCACTGGTTTTCACCTATGTGCCCTTTCAGGATAACGTTACAAACACGATTTGACAAATCCCTCCGACTTGCCCACTTGGTTTGTGGTGAATACCGGTGGAGAGACGGTGAGTGAGGGGCTCCATAATTTCAGCATGACCATTGCAAATTGGTATATGCAGAAATGTATTCCGCGATCACTTATGATAGCCTCGAGGGGCACCAAATCAGGCTAGTAGAGATTTTAGTAATTTGCAAACGACTCCTGCATCATGTGGTGGGGGTAGCGCTTCCGCTTCAGACCCATTTTGACATGTAAGTCAACCGGACCACGAGAATATATTTGTTCCCCTCGTGGAAGACCGGGAACCGGTGCCCCATAAAGTCAATGCCCATAAACGTCAAAGATTTTAACAAACTTGGATGGATTTTTTGAGTCATCTCATCCCGTTGCGAATTTTATCTTGTCCGTTGGCTACGAGTCACAGTTTTTGACAAATTTGGGGCATCCTTGTAAAAATGGTGGGTCCAAAAAAGAAGCCGGAATCAAAGATCT
Source organism: Tanacetum coccineum (assembly GCA_026074375.1). Lineage (NCBI taxonomy): Eukaryota > Viridiplantae > Streptophyta > Magnoliopsida > Asterales > Asteraceae > Tanacetum > Tanacetum coccineum. The sequence continues at coordinate 4,210 of BQNB010112250.1, forward strand.
TTTTTGCGGTATAGGTTTTGCACCATGATGTCCTCCGGTGGGCCCATGGTGCAAGCCTCGAGAATGGTCGAGAGATCCTTGCCGTGCATCACATCGCCGATCACTGTTGAATCCGCGCAAATTTTAAACAAGAAGGGGTCATCCTAAAAATAATGTTTCACATCCTTGAAGAACTTATTTTTCTGTTGGGTTGACATGCCCTTCACAACAAAGTTTCCCGCGTGGTAATTTGCGAAGTCACCAAACCACGGGGTACTAGAATTACCACCAAAAGTCCACATAACTAACGTCTTCGAGAGGAAATGATTTCTTAATCTCTTTAGGGTCGAGAACTTTTTCATACGGGTTTTCTAATCGGGACAGATGATCCGCTGCGAGGTTTTCCGCTCCTTTTGTTTTCCAGAACTTAAAGTCAAATTCTTGGAGCCCATCGAGCAATCTCCGCGCTTAGCATCCTTTTTTTTGGGCAAGAGATTACTTAGAGCGGAATGGGTCCGTCATGCGACTTATGCTTTGTTCATGATAAGATAAGAACCGTTTAATTTTTTCGAATGCAATACACCACGGCTAACATTTACCTTTTCGTCCGTGGTGTAATTAGATTCAGCCTCGATCATTGGTCTTGCTAGCAAATGGATAGGCCGAAAGTGTTTTTCATGACGTTCCCCAAAACTGCCCCTATGGCGTAATCACCGATTGGATCATCGCACATAAGTTCTTAATGGTAGATCCCATGTTTGGGGCAATCAATAGATCAGCTTCCGTAAGTTTATTTTTCAAAACGTTTGGAAAGCTTGGATGCATTTCATTAGAGAAGAAGAAATGGAGTATTCTTCTCGAGAAGAATGAGTTATTGGTCGGTGATATTTTGGAAAAATACTCTATGAAATCTCCGGTAACAACCGGCATGACCAAGAGACAACCCTAACTCCTTACAGGTGGTGGGATGAGGTAATTTGGTCAATGAAATCTATTTTTGGCTCTGTCAACCCAATCCCATTTTTTAGAAAATTGTATGGCCGAGGCAATGCCCTCTTGACCAAATATCGGCTCTCTCTCCAGTTAAGACACAAATTGGTGTCTTCACACAATCTTTGCAACATTTTCTCAAGACAAGACGGGCAAGAGGCAATTTTCAAAGGAATTCCCAAAGAACTGAGAATCATCCATGAGACTTCCAATTCTTTTCAACCATGTCCGTGAAAATGCCACATACACCTTTTGAGGAAAGTGCCCGGTGCATGCATATGCAAGGCATGCGACAAGTAGAGCAAACGTTCCGTAGGGAGCAAGTAAATGTGGTCTTTTCATGATCACGATGAATCAAATGGGAATTTGGAAATACCCGGAGAATCCATCAAGGAAACAATAGTACTCGATCCCTGCTGAACTCTCGAGCATTTGATCCATAAACGGGAGATGGAAAGTGGTCCTTTACGGTGGCTTCATTTAACTTGCGGTATCAATGCAACCCGCCACCCAGTAACCATCGAGTGGGATTCAACTCATTTTCTCATTTGTACAACGGTAAATCCACCCTTATTGGGCAACACAATGTATCGGGCCTGACCCATGGTACTATCGGAGATTGGTAAATCAATCCCCGTCTAGAATTTTTTCAACTTCTTTCTTGATGACATCGTGGATTTTTGGATAACCCTTCTCAGATAGCCTGAACTGCAGGTTTTATAGTCCCCTTCCAATAGAATTTTGTGGTACAAAATTCCGGGTTAATACCCTGATTGTTCGATAAATTTCAAGCTATGGGGCTCTCTTGTGGGACTTAAGAACCTAGAAACTGATCGCTTTTCTCCCCCAAAACTTAATTCTTAGCAATGATGACTGGTAAAAGCATGTTGTCATCTCCAAAGAATGCGTATTCAAGATGGGGAAGATAGTCTTTGATTTTCAATCTCTGGTGGTTCATCAATCGAAGATTTAACAGTTTGGCTTCAACAAAGTTTGATTTCTACTTGGGTTCCTGGTGAACAATCTCCTTGATTTGGAATAGATCGGTGGTTCATTGGTTTCAAGAATGCTTCAAGATGAAGAAATGTCCCCGTCGGGATCATAATAAGTCGATCAAACTTCCGGTGGAAGTTGTATCATCATCTAGAGCAAGAAAACATTTGCTTCCTCGAAACAGTAAAAGTCCACTTTTCTCCAAATGGTATTAAAGTCGAGATGAATTAGCAACATTAGATCAAAGGCACGGAAAATGATGTTCCGTATGCTACCGAATCATAAAAAACCTAAGATCTCTTGCGAGTATTCTTCACTAGCACATATCAATGGACGTCAATTCGGATTGCTAGACATATGATGAAATTTTGTGTGAACTCGAAGTTTGATCTAAGTTGAAAGTTATGGCTCTTTGCCAACACGAAGGGGTAATTTCACCCTCTAAGCACATCGATTAATGCAGCGACATTTTCCAAAAACACCTCCCGAGAATTAGAGGTACTCGGGGGTCTGGTTCAAATTCAACAACCACAAAATCGGCTGGAAATTTGAACTTTCCCACCAACACGCGGACGTCTTTGGCGATACCGATTGGTGTAGTGATTGAACGGTCCCGCTAGCATCTAAAACCAGTCATGCATGTTGGTGTAAGCTCGAATGAGAGAGATCCCTTTCTCACACATCGGAATAACGGCATCAATTGATGCTTGCACCGAGATCGGCCAAGGCATTGCATGTGTTAATGCCAGAAAATTCACATGGGATAAGGAATCTGCCGGGGTCTCCAAGTTTTTTAGGCAACTTGTTAAGGATGACCGCCGAGCAAGTTTCGTTCAATTTTGCCATTTCACTCAATTTCTCTTTGTTTCCGATTAAGGCTTTTAAAGTTGAGGCGAATTTAGGCATAAGAGTCAAAGCATCCAAAAAGCTAATTTCGAAATTCATATCTTTGAATATTTCTATAGAATTCTCAATTTGTTTCTTTAAACTTTTTTCCTTGCGCCTTTCATCATTTCTTCTTGATGGAAATGGAATTGATGCTTTAGGAATTGGAGTATCAACAGGAGAAACTTTTGGCTCAGGATTTGGTTTACCAGACTGAATTTGAACAACAGGAGGTTGGACGTCTTCGGTGCTTCCGTTAATTAGTAGAGGCATCGTGTCCTTATAGTCACCTCGTGTGTCATGAACAATCTTTTGGTCCTTGATGGTGGGACACCACTTTCGGGTATGATTCCTTTAAATCTTCCTTATGTGGGTTGTAACAGTGTTTACCCAGGAAGAGGTTCAGAAACCGGAAGTTAGGAAGCTGTATTAGCAGTAACAAATTTTTGAAAGCATGTCAGTCAGATTGTCCATTTGGGATTGCCCGTTTTGACCTTGGTTTTGCATGTTTCTCAACACTGCAATACATAAGCTGTGACATATCTTTACAAAATCTGTTTATTGACACACCTGTGTGTCTGAGGAGTTAGGTCCTTGATGAGCTACTGGTTGATTGCGACCGTAGGTCGATAAATCTGACCTGGGTTGAAATTGTATTCCTCGTTTTGATTGAAGTTTATTTCCCCCTCGAATTGAAATTGTTTTTGACTATTTTGCCATGAGGATTTTGAATTGGAGGAAATACCAGGAGGCCGAATTTGATTTGAGACCATCTGGAGTGTCGATAACCAGAATTAGCTTGGTTGAAATTGGCCGCAGGCGCTTGGGACACATACTCTTTGGATAATGTCATGGTAAAATGTTGCTATTAGTGGCTAGACATTTTGATAAAAAATGACCGCTCCAACAAGTTACTCAACTATGTTCAACCGCTTTTACGTGACTGAAGCGCTGGGATTGGTTCTTCTGTCGAGAAATCAATGCCCGAAACCATGTCTTTGAGTATCAGCAACATCAGATGAGATGCTAGCTGTGGGTGGAAGAGCTTGTACCATTAAGCTAAACAGCTTTGTTTCTTGATTGACGTACCTTAACTTGCTCTGATGATATTTTTAAACATTCACGGGCCATTTTGTCTAAGAAGTTACCACCGAGCAGCAGAGTTCAATGAATCTTGATCATTGAGTTAGGGCATTATAAATGTATCGAGTTGAATAGCAATTCTGAAAACCCAAATGAGGGCATCCCTTATAAGATCATTGAAACGATCCCAAAGCGCACAAAACTGTCTCATCAAATTTTTTTGCTGAAAAGCTCGTGATTTCATTTCTAGATTTGTCGTTTTTAGAGGGAGGGAAGAATTGGTTAATAAATTTCGTAACAAACCATGGATCATCCATGTTTCAATCGACGAGGGGGGTTCATTTTCCAGCCATAATCCGGGCTGCCCCTTCGAGAAGAAAAACGGGAAAAGCATAAGTAACCGACTTATTTTTGGTACGTTCGGATCTTCATTGTAGAAGTGATCTTGTGAAATCACGATGTGAGCATGTGGGTCCTTCTTTATCATTTCCAAAAAAAATGATTTGTTTTGGACAAGATTTCAGAAGACCAAGCTTGATTTCAAAGTTATTCGCAAGTGATTCGGAATAACGATCGCATCCTCAGTAACCCTCCGGTGTGCTTCGAGCAATTGCGCCATAGTACGATTATCAGCCATCGTAACTATGGAAGGATTATCAGGCTTCTCAAGATTGGATGATTCAACAGAAGTTTGTTGGACTTGCTGTTGTTGACGTTTACGGGCTTGAGAACGAGTGCGCATGCACAAAATAGAAATATAAAAAGAAAATTTACACTAATTTTTTTTTTCAATGATTTATTCACAATGTATTTTACGGACAATGAGATAAGACAACTTAAACCAAATAATCTACTTACTTCACGGTAGCTCTCAAAAAGATAAACGCACAGGTGAGCGGAGGAGTAGGAATAGCGCGAAGCTTATTTCTCCTTTCGGGTCGTAGTTCCTAGGAACAACCCTCCTTATACCCACTTTATAGTTTGTTCAACTTTTCAAGGTGAGCCGTATATCGTAAGAGACACAAATGGCAAGTTTTAAATCTTTTGTTCGAGTTGGGAACCAATAAGTTCACCGGAAGTTATTATGATAATACCTCAATTGAGAATATTATATTTTGGTATTTTTACCAATTTATGTATTTTATTTCTTGCTTATGGACAATTTTTTTATATTTTTGATCTTTTATTGTTTTTAGATGATAATTATACTAATAAAAGAAAGTGAAAAATATTTTTGTACTTTTTTATATTTTTATAGAAGAAAAATATTCACAAATATAAATACAAGTTGTCAATACGTAGCGATATTCTTTTTCAACCTCCCCGGCAGCGGCGCCAAAAATTGATTCGCGCGCGAACTCACCCCTTAAATACTATCTATATAAAAATACACCAAGGGACGAAATCGCGCGAGATCAAGAAAACCGGAAGCAGTATAGAGTGTTCCCGGGTGTCCCGTTCTGACCAACGAGCTAGAAATGGATTAATCAGAACGATTGATGATTGGTGTTTGAATGTAACAAGGAATGTTTGTGAATTAAAACTGAAAGTAAATGCACATAAAATTTAAACAAAGAACATAAGCTGGAATTTGAATTAAAGCTACTAAAAACTTTTACACTAAGGCACAAATAAGCTCTAATTAGCTTAAGACAGACAAATAAGTTAACTTAAATCTAAATAAGCAAATTAAGCATGCAATTAAGCTAAATTAAACAAGAGAAACACAACAGTACTACCAGTATTAACTACCAGTACTAACTTAGAAGTAGTACTCTATTTAGCTAAGCTTAATTTAGGTACTTGTTATAAAGGTTAGTACTGGCTAGCCTTAACAAAACACAATTAAACAATAAATAAGCAAATAAAGCAAAACAGAAAGTAAACTACCCAAAATAAGCACTTAACATAAGAAATAAGCAAACCAGAATAGACGATAATGATAAACAAGCTAAAAACAAAAACTGATAAACCTTTTCAAATTATTTTTGAAAAGACCAATAAGTCCTACTGAAAATAGTACACTAAAATACAGCTTTATCTTCTCTAAAAACTTAAAGAAATCTTTAAATAAGCAGAAATTATAAGTTTATAAGCGTAATATGAACACCATTAACTAACAGTTAAGACTAACAGTACTAACATGGAGTTATACTGGTAGTGTTCGAGTGAGTGCTGTTGCCTAGAATGAACTAGCATACTAACTAACACTTAGTACTTGCTATGTGATATAAGTTTAGTACTGGGGGGGGGGGGGGGGGGGGGGGGGGGGGGGTTCTAGAAAATGGAACTAGCAGTACTAACTTGGAGTTAGTACTGCTTGTTCATTACAGCCTTTAACATTTCCAAAAATCGTTTTTATTTCAAAATTATTAAAAAACCAGATAATCAAATAAACAAAGTAAAACACTTATAAGCAATTTTCAATCCATGATAAGCACTTAATTAAGCATGAATTAGTCTAGCAGTATAAACTTAAAACTAACAGTGTCAACAAATGAACTAGCAGTTCTGAAATAGATAAGTAAAGCAAGAAAAAGAGAGAATTACTACACCCTTGCTCAAAACAGGGTCAAACAATGAATCTACAAGCTCTAGCTTGCATAAAGCAAGCTAGTGAGAGTCCATAAGCCCATCCAAAATAGACCAACAAAACGCTTATCATCCATACATAACTAGGTATAATTTGAGAGTGAATTGTTGTGATATTCTCTTAACTACTTAACCATTTAAGTTCACAATTAGTTTAAAACAGTTGTAAACAAGCTGTATTGATAGCTTTTTGAGCATAAACAACTCAATTAAGAAACTTAACACTTGGGATTATAAAGTGACTTTAAAAACTTAAACTTGCATTAAAACTTGAAAGTGTTACAAGCTGAAAGTAAAAACTGTAAATAACTGAAAATAAGCTAAGTTAAATTAAAAACTAAAAAACTAGATTCTAACATTGATTTCTCAAAGGCTTACAAGAAGCTCTATTTATAGCCGAAGTATATGACTTGCATCTTGTGCTTCTTTGGAGAGATAAAACCAAGTGTGCTAGTTGTGTGAGGAGAGACTAAAGCAAATCCCAGCCTTTGATTTCTTTTGAGCTTCTTTGGAGACAATCTCAGCCATCGAAGTGCTTTGGGAATGGAGAGGGATTGCCAACATGGACTTTATAAAGCTGGGGGGGAAAGTAGGGTGGATGAAATGATTTGGTAGGATGTTGAGTGATTTTGCAGGAGAAGTATGGTGGCAAAAACAGGGTGCTGGCTGGTTTTGGTATTGGCGGGAAGAGCTTATACAAGTTGGGCTGTGGCAGAGAGAGGTTGAAGGTGATTAAGGGAATGTTTGGCTTTTGTACAAGAAAAGCCCCTCTACATCTTTCTTCTTTTCATTTCCCTTTTCCCTTTTCTTTCTTTTATAAATGAACTTTTCCAAATTTGCATAATCAGCCCTTGTGGTTTATATAAAAATATAACTTAGGGGTTTGGCATTTTTGACCCCTCAAGTTATATTTTTCTTTGCTTTTTCTTCTCGGAGTTGACTTGACTTTGATTGGGCTTCGTCTTCACACACTTTTCCATCCCGTGTCCGGTTTTGTTTATTTTACTTGGCTTTTCGTCTTTTTGTGAGATATCCGCTCCTGCACAACACAATTAGCAAAACAAGCATATATTTGGCATTTTGAGTCCGTTTTTGGTTATTTTAGCTCGTTTTTAAAGGTAAAAGGTATGTGTAATTAAGCACATACCAAAATCCCCCAAACTAAGATGTTGCGTGTCCCACGCAATGCTATGAAGTAAGCACTCGAGAAACCAAAAATCTCAAATCCCCTCGACTAATAACTTGGAAAAGTAGCCAAGCGTTTATCAAAGGGAATAAAAGAATCAATAGCCTCGACAAGTCCCGGTTCTCACCAATTTTTTATATTTACACAACTACTCTAAATATTTTATATATATATATATATATATATTTTTTATATATATATGTTTGACTTCCTTTATTTATCAACAATGGGATCATAGAATGAGAAACGTTCGTAGAATAATCCACGGACGTCCTGACGGATAATTTCATCGTCCCCTCTTTTTTCACAAGCTCCAAGCTAAGCAATTAAACAAGATCATTGTCGATATAAGTTTAGATGTTAAGCCCTCATACTTATG
>BQNB010112251.1:0-22190 GCA_026074375.1 Tanacetum coccineum
AGTTGTTTTATTTAATCAACTACTTATGCTACTTTGGTTTCATGACTTGATATGTTTATTACATGCTATATGATTAAATGTTGTCATACAACTCAATAGGGCTTGCTACAAATAAACCACCAAAACAGAAATACTCTCCCACAACAAATTCTGAGAAGAATCATTTTTCTGTTAAAAATGGAAGCCAACAGAGGGCGGCCCCCTTAATTCATAACGGGCGGCCCCCTTATCTTTAAGGGGACCACCCAAATAAATCACGAGTAAAACAATATTTTTCTTGCTTTTTGACCATCTTTTACCTAGTCTCAGCTATCTTTTCCCAGAATGCTCGAACACAATTTAGAACAACCTAAACTAGTTCAAATTCATTCCCTTTTCAATCCATTCTCTTCCCATAAATCCCTTCCAAATGATCATCACCAACGCATCATCCACCAAATCATACACTAACCACTATCAACATCCATGGCATCCACTAGAGCTTCCAATTCCAAAGCCTCTAAGAGACCAAAAATCAACATCATACCACCAAAACAATTGTTTGTGGATTTAACCTAAGATGACACAAAAACTCCATCACCCAAACTTCAACTCTCATCACCTAGTGCTCCTAATGCACCTTCCAAAACACCATCGAACAAAGATACTTCTTCATCCTCAATTGACTACATACCCAAATCACCAACCTCATCAACATCACTTTCACCCAATGGTTACTTAAACCCACCAACATCTCATCCTCCAAGAGTTTCTCCACCACCCCCAACTCAAGAAAATGCATCAATGGACATCACTCTCACCCTTTCACAACATTTTAAGCAAGTTTCCAGATGTTAAAGACCCATTAAACGGCTTCCAAAAATTCTACAAAAAATCACTAAGGTTCCCACATATGTCTAGTACACCCATGATCATTGGTTTAATTTATTTCCATGTTTAAGTATCCCTTTGACCCTTGTTACCCAAAACTGACCCGAATTTTGACCTGGCAAAACCTTTGAAAAGTTGACGCGTAAAAACCTTACTTAGACAACTCATAAAATTCTAAAAAAAAATCATGGATGTAGCACATATCTTGAAGATTTACCAAATAAAAGTTTAAAGTCTAACTCCTTACGGTTTTCCAATTAAAAATCAAACACTAGTAGTTTTTTTAAAATTTTCATGTATATTAGCATGTTACTATTATATGCCTACTTTATGCATGAGTGTGGTTTCATACCTAATTTACTTCAATGGATAATTATTGTCGGTTTGCATACTAATTAAGCCATAAATTTTCCCTTCTAAGCTAAAAATGTTAGAAATGTTTTGTATTGTTCAAAACTATCGTTTGGTAGCCAAGAAACCATAGCTTGATTCTTTGGTGCCCTCGAATGAGGGGAGCACACATCAAGGGGGAGCAATTATTCCGTTGATCTAACTAGCAATTCTCGACGATGTCTTTTTGATTCTACAAAAAGGGGGAGAAATGACATGAAACTCACTAAATACTTGTTTAAAAATAATTTTACATTTAATGAGTTTAAATTTTGTAATCATCAAAAAGGGGGAGATTGTTGACAAAATATAATGCCTAAAAACATTACTAATATTTTCCACATCTTTACGTTTTGATAATCACAAAATATAAAAATGTTCAATGTAAAATTAACTAATCCAAATAATTTAGTAGTAAATTTTTATTTCAATAATTATATCACTAAAAGGTATGAATAAATAAATGCTTAATTCATTTTATGATCAAAGAAAAATTTTTATCAACCTCGAAAATTTAATAAAAAGTTGTAAAAATTTTTTTAAACATTACAAAACATTTTCTACAATTAAAAGAAATGTTTTATTCAAAATAAACATTTTAAAATTCAAATTTTCAGACCTAAAACGGCTAGAAAAGTTCCAAAAAATTCCCCTTACACAAATGACAAATTGGGGAGGCCCTAGTCTAGGGCGGCCCCCTTAATTTTAAGGAGACCGCCCACCTATTTAAGTGGGACGCCACCTTAGTTAGACCTCCCCACAGTTTGTCCTATAAATACTAGACTTTTCCCCACTATTTTCTCACCTTTTGCACTCATTCTTTCTGCCCAAAACAACCCACATATCCTATCTAAAATTCTTTGATCATTTAATCATAAAGCTTTGTTTGTAAGTGATCCAAGCTTAATTCCTCAAGTGCAAGAGAATAATACTTCCATCATCAAGTGAAGAAGTATTACACCTTTGTGTGTTGTTGCAATCTTATTGCATTCATATCATAACTTGAAAAATCTTTTTGTAAAACTTGTAAAGTTGTGTCGTTGCTGAGAACTTGGGCGATCTTTGTAAGTATAGTTAGATCGGTGTTGATCTTAGCCAGTAAGTGCTAGATAGTTGGTATAAGTAGTGTTGTAAAGAAGTCATGAAGTTGTGAAAAAGTCGTGACGTTTGTGAAGATCGTGAACATCGTGAAGTTGTGTTGTGATAGATAGGTTCTAGCTAAGAATAGAACTCGCAGATTAAACTTTTGTGTCATAAATCGGTGTAAGCAACATTGTGTACGGTTTTCTCCACCATAAGGGAGCTTGTTGACATATTGAAGAAAACTCCTTGAGTTAGGTGCTCGGGGAGTGGAGTAGGGCAAAAGACGTGCTACGTTGCCGAACCACTATTAAAACCTCGTGTGTGGTTTGATATTCTACTCTTATCTCTGTCTTCATTACTTCTCATACTATCTTATTAATTTTTTTGATAGGTATATTGTTTATAATTGTGCAGGTATTAAATTATCACATAAAAGTTGAATCTGAATTTTACAACACTTTCAAACCTAAATTAAAAAAGCGTAAAACTATTCACCCCCATCTAGTTTTCCACATAATATTTTAAAGGGCAGAAAACCCCACAAAGTTTTGCAGAGAGGAATATAATGTCTTCCAAGATCTTAATAAGACTCGGGTAAGGTATTTGTGTTGTTACTTAATATAAAGTCTTGAAATGAATAAAAAAAAAAAAAAAAAAAAAAAAAAAACAAGAAAATATTATAACCCAAGTGGGGGGGTTTATAAAAAATTCTATTATTGTTCGAAATTAAAAGAAAAATGTTACCTTTACAGAATGATTCAGTGATGAAACACGGATAAATCTTTGAAAGATTTGTGGTTATGAAACTGTAACACGAAATGAATTAAATTATTTCGAGTCATTATTAGTTTAGAGAAGGAAGTGTGATGATGGATTAAGTATTAGTGATTTGGATTTGTTTATGGATTAAGGAATGTGGGATACATAGATTGATGTAGGATTCGTGATTGGTTTTATAGTTAATTAATGACTGTTGTTTAATATTGTGGTTTTAAGTTGGGTGTGGTTTGGATCGAGTCTGAAAATTTCATGTTAGATCGATTCATTTACTTTTGAACCCGTTTACCAACTCGCTGACTTACCTGAGTGACCTCGGGTAAACTCGGTAATGACCGAAGTTGACTCAGTTTTGGGGTTGTTAGTGTAACTTCGTCTAGTGGGTAAGGTGATTGTAATACGCCATCGGGTTTAGTAATATTCGCCTAAAGATGTGTCTAGATCGCCTAGGCTTGGGTGTATAGTTCGCCCAACTTGGGTGGTATAAATCGCCCACGGTATAGTTAGCCCGTTGTATACTTCGCCCATAGAAGACTGTATATAATTCGCCCAATGCTTTTTGTATACTTCGCTAGAGCAGCAGATGTATAATTCGCCTAAGCAAACTAAAATTATACTTTGTCTTTTTGGAAAAAAGAAACCACAAGGCATGGATCCACCAAAATAGGAGTTGAGTCTCCTTTCTTGTTCAAACTGTAGACTAAGAAGAACACAAATAAGCCCAGAAAAATAAGCTTTGTAATAAGCTTTTGACCATAAATAAGCCATGAACAAAGGACCGAAAAGCACAAATAAGCCCCAAAAAGTTACGAGATGTTTTCCATTTGAGCTATACACCTTCTAAACAAGAAAAGCTTCAAGCTTTATGAATCAACTAAGCATAAAAGACCAACCCGTGAACAGTAGCTTATAAATAAGCATGAAATAAGTTGTACTACACCACGAACACCCTAAACAAGCACACAACAAACATGAAAGAAAAGACTTTCAATTGTGGCTTTTTTTATGACCAAATAAGTCACAAGAAAAAAAACTAAAATAAGCTGTCAAAATGAGACAACAAACCCGAATACAAAACTGTGATAGATCTGAGATAAAAATTCAAGACCAACCAAACACAAGATAAACCCGACCCAAGAGTGTGTAGCCATGGCTCTTGATACCAATTGACAGAAACAAATAAACTTAGATCCGATAGTCTTGGTAACTCAAAGATAGAGATAGCCATCTCTAGAGAGAGAAAGTAGAGGGAGAAACTAGTGTCTGTAAAATGTAGTAAAAGTGAAAGTATACAAAAGCCTTAACCCGTCTATGGAAGCCATAGAGGGGTATTTATACCACCACACATTACATAAGAATCCTATATTGACTATTCTAGTCCTTGTGTGTGGTGATATGGTAAACATTGGTAATTCTGTAAATGTCATCATGTAAAGAGAATTCCTAACAAACATTTAATTCCCTCGCATTTAATCACTAAGTACGCCACACAAATTCCTTTATGCTCTGCAGTTTCACCCCTCTCTCAGCCTATAAATAGAGGCTGAATTTTCATTCAAAAATCATTCCATAATCTCTTCATCCATCCATTCCTTAACTTACACACACTAATCTCCCTTATAAACCCTTTTTCAACCATTCTGCAAGCATAAACACCATATCCTTTAAAGAATCAAGATCAAACAACTAAGAACAAGGAAGAATATCATACTAGTTTAGTAAAATTATGAAGATTGTTATTAAATCAAGTTATGTTATACTCCTCAAGTACAATTAGAGGCTAAATCTAATCATGACCACTTGGTGTTTTATGAAAAATAAATAAGTGTTTGGTATGATCGTAGATCTCTTTAAAATCAAGCTTAATGTTGCATCCTAAAAATCCCTTTCATATTAGTTATGCCTATTATCAATCATAGATTATATAAGCATATCAGTTTAGGTCAAAAGACTCGATTATGGTCTATGTGGTTTTAAAGATTTGTCTATGATCTTTAACGTTTGTGTCGAGAAATCCACTTTCATAAACTGATAAACAAAATAAGCTTTGATATATTAGAAACAAAACTATATGAAATTGACACATTTGGGTCCTAAGTTAACAAAATAAAAGTCTTGAGTTAATCAAGCTAATGTGTGCAAACGTTTTAGATAGTAAATCCGTTTTATAAAGTTAAGTTCCATCTTTACGAAGGTTCCCTTAAATCATTTCCAACACCTATAAATTATTTTAACTATCCGAGTAGTCATTTTTTATTAATCACTGTTAAAAAGTTTATATATAAAATTGTTAAATTCCAGTTTATTCTGATTATTTTGAATTAGCACTCCAAATCCTGTTGACGACCTAGCTACCTAAAAAGATATACCAACATACGTGGGTTATAACTTTTACCCGTGTTTTCCCTAAAATAAAAACTGGTATTTTCCATCATTATAAATTTAAAGTCTTTTAGAAACAACATCAAATTCCATAGCAGACAAACCATGTAATTCCTATACTCTTGTAATCATTTCTAACTTTTGTTATCGTATCAGGCAAAACTTTAGTTTACATTGGGTTTATTTTGATGCACAGGCTTGTATATTTACAATGGTTAAGGGCTAATACCCTCGGGTTCTTAGCCAACGTAATGAGATTTAATGTTTCGATAGTTTTAAACTAGATTTTTACTTTATCGTTGAAAATTTAATTATGTTTTATCACCTAATACATGTTTACGTGTTTGAATATGCAAGACCTATCATCACTAGTGTCTAGTTATACCTAACAAAGTATCTAAAGATACTGGGATAGCTCTCTATATCGTGTTTTATATACTCAGACCAATAGGGATCACAAATAATATTCTATATTATGCCTCTTAAATAATGAGCAAAGTTGGACCCAGGCAGTGACCCATATGCTTCAACTAAGTATTTCTTACATTAATTGTAAGAGACATGAACATTGGAACTACCATTATATAAAATACCGTCAAAACAGTAAGTTTTGTAATGTGCCCCGATGGGATAAATTTTAACAAGATCACCAATTACTTTTAATCCCTAGATAGATTTATAATTAAACTATAAGAATGCGATTAATGACGGAAAACGTTAAGTTGTGAACAGGATTCAACGTGTCTAGGTCTTAGGATGATGTCCCACTTAAGTTCTTAAGAAGATATCCGCAATCGAGATAAGTAAATCATATGCCACTAAACAAACAAACCATCATTTAATCATATTTAAATTATGGCTAATACAGTTTTCTATCATTTGGCTTGTACCGCTCTTTTATCTTCTAATTTTCTTCTTGCATGTTTATTGTGTTTTAAATTGATTATTGTCACTATAAAACCTTTAGCATAGGTTTAACAAGTAATTAGAATTAACTAGATTAATTAGATTAATTAAAATACTGATAGAATATAAGGTTAACGACCTCGCTCTTAGTGTTAGACACCCTACTTACCACGAAACTCCACCTGATCGGGTACACTGCCCGTTAAAGTGTTGTTTTAGGATAAGTTGGCTAAATTTAAATTTAAAACTTGGTAATCAATAATTTGACCTTACACGACAGCACATCAAGTTTTTGGTGCCGTTGCCGAGGAGTGAAGTTCCTATATAAGGAATTGACTAAATATAAATCTACATACAAGGAATTGACAACCTCCTATTGTAGACTTCCTATCTAAGCTCGCTCCAGCATAATCACTATCAGTGTATGCTACCAAATCAAAAGGAGAATCTTTTGGATACCAAAGGCCCAATTTTGGTTGACCTTTTAAGTACCTAAAAATCCTTTTCACAGCATGAAGATGTGAAACTTTTGGATTAACTGGTATCTAGCATAGGCACACACTGCAAACATGATATCAGGTCTTGAAGATATAAAATACATCAATGAACCAATCATTAACCTATAAAAATGAACATCTACTTCTTCACCATCTTCATCCTTGAGCAAAGGCTTTTGAGTTTCCATTGGTGTACTTGCAGTCTTGACTTCTGTAAACCTAAATTTCTTTAAAATTTCACCAACATATTTATCTTGACTAATAAATATGCCATCCTTCTTCCGCTGTACTTGTAATCCCAAAAAGAATGTAAGTTCTCCCATAGAACTTATCTAAAATTTCTCATGCATCAACTTCTTAAATGCAATGCATAACTTCTTATTTGTTCCTTCCGGTGAATAAGGTCTTGTCAATTTTCCCTCTTTGAAACCCATTGTCCAACAAATATGTTGGCAAGGTTTCATACCAGGCTCTAGGAGCTTGATGTAGTCCATACGGTGCTTTTTCAACCTTGTACACTCTATCAGGAAAGTCTAGATCTTCAAATCCTGGTGGTTGACATACATACACCTCTTCTTCAATATTTCTATAGAGAAAAGCACTTTTACATCCATTTGATACACCACAAAATATTTAAATGAAGCATAAGCTAAAAATAGCCTAATTGCTTCAATTCTTACAACAGGGGAAAAGACTTCATCATAGTCAATCCAATTTTCTTGTGTGTACCCTTAAGCAACCAATATTGCTTTATTTCTTATCACAATTCCCCTTTCATCCTTTTTATTCCCGAAACCCATTTAGTGCCTATAGCCCTTTTTCTATTTGGTAAATCCACTAAAGTCCAAACTTCTTGTAACTTGAATTGTAGAAGCTCTTTCTGCATAGCCTCTATCCAGCTTGGATCCTTCAATGCATGAATTACCTTTTTGGGTTCTTCCTGTGATAAAAAGCAAGCAAACAAGCAGCTTTGAAGGTCTTTATAGGTTGTTCTTTATTTAAGAGTAGTACTAACAAACCTATATTCCTCCAAATTCTTTGACATCCTTCTTGTTTGTGTAGCTGATTGCAAATCTCCAATCACTTGATTAAGAGGATGATCTTTATGAATTCTTGTAGTTAGAATAGGACTAACTTGGATTGATGTATCCAAATTGTTCATGTCAGCCTCTGCATCAACATCTTCATCATCATTTGAGAGGTAAAATATGCTAATATCTTCCAAAGAAAGCATATCTGGATCAACTAGAAGTTTAATGCTTGTTTTTCCACCAACAGCATTAACTTCATTTGTGCTAGTAGCATTAACATTGTTAGTACTGTTAACATTATCTTCCTTATCTTGATTAATGCCTTCGCTATCTTTTCTTAGATCTTCATCAACCTTCTTTCCATCATCACTTGAGTTTGGGAACCATCCTCTTGAGAACTCTTTGGATACTTGGGAAAATGGTGATCAGCATCCATAAATGGTATCAAAATTAATCTTTTACAGTGATTCTTGCACCTTTCAAGCTTGTAACTTCATTATCAGCTTCTTTTGGTACCTACAAACCCATTAGAACTGTGTACGCTACAACAATTGGGCTCAAAATTCATTATCTTTGTAAAGCATTCAATATCAAATAGCCAATACTGTTCACTACTCTACAACATTAGAGTACTCACACTAAACCAATATGCAAGTTTCTCTCCACTATCCTTGGTTCTACTATTAAATACCTCTATAAAGTCCTTTAATATTCAAAATAGTATCCAACAAAGAAACCTTCATCAGCCTTACCATTAAGTTTTATTAAGTGATCTATGGTATTAAGAATGGTAACAAGACACCCAAATGGTCTCATAAAACTTAAAGTTGGTGTTCTACCATGAAAAAGTTCATATGTAGTCTTGTTATGAGGCTTAACTACTAGCACTCTATTTTTCACATACCAAGCAGTATTAACCGCTTTTGCCCAAAAAGTAGTTGGCAACTTAGAATCAACTAGCATAGTCCTAGCAACCTCAATTAGTGTCCTATTCCTCCTCTCAAGGCAACTCGCATGTTGTTCAGAGAGTACTAGCTACACATATTGTCTCAAAATACCTTCATTTCACAAAACAAATTCACTCTATTGTTCTGAAACTCAGTCCCATTGTCACATCTAATAACCTTAGCCTTGTGATCTACTAGATTTTCTATCCTAGTTATAAAGGACTTAAGAATGTCACTTGTCTCATCCTTAGTAGCTAGAAAGAAAACCCATGTAAACCTACTATAATCATCTGTGATAACTAGGCAATACATTTTCTTCATAAGGCTTTTTACAAATGTTGGTCCAAAAAAATCCATATGCAACAAATGTAAAGGCAGACTGATTGAGTTCTCTATTTTGGACTTATAAGAGGCTCTATGCTGCTTTTCCCTTTTGACAAGCAACAAGGTTTCTAAATATTATAAAAAAGTTTTGAAGGTAACCTCTTACAAGATTTCCCTTAAACCAATTTATAATGGGTTTTAAAATTTAAGTGACCTAGCCTTCTATGCCAAAGTTTAGATTCATCTGATGTGGCTTTTGCAAAGAGACAAGTTAAACCTCCTTTAGGAACAATATTCTTTAAATCAACACTATACATATTGTTCTTTCTAGGAACTCTAAGTAAAACTTGACTTTCATTAATTAACTTAAAGTTTGGAGATAAAACAATACATTCAGTGTCATTAAAAAGAACACTATTCTTTTTATCACACATTTGTGAGACACTAAAGAGATTAAACTTTAACTCTCTCATAAAATACACATTTTCAAAATCTATATACCAGTTTTAATGGTACATTTTCCTATGATTTTCCCACCTCTGGGGTTACCTCCAAAAGCAACATATCCTCCATCAATTTCTTCAAAGTCAGTAAGATAGGACATGTTTCCTGTCATGTGCCTTGAGCATCCACTATCAATCACTAAAAGAGCAACACCAAATCTCCTTGATACCTGATAAATCATTTTGGATTTCCCTGCACATGGTTAAGAAATACATTTTTCATTTTGGAGAGGTCCCACATCTCATGGACTTGGATCTGCCTTGTGCATCAACATAATCAAACTTCTTTAGTGTGATTGATGCATTGTTATGTTTAGAAACATGGTCTATAACTTTAGTCTTTGGTTTCCAAACCCAACAAGCTGATGCCTTAACAACAATAACATTATTACCTTAACAGCATTAACTACTGCTTTTGGACTAACAACATTAACTACTGCTTTTGGACTAACAGTATTAACATTTTTATCCTTAACGGTATTAAAACTCTGATTAAAATTTTTGTTTTTAAATGATGTATTCTTGTGAATTGGCCTTTTAATAATTAAATGTGCTATTTAAAAGATATGACATGGTCTAAGCAAGCATTTCACTATGATTATTTTGAGTGAGCAGCATTAACTTGTCTAGCAGTATTAACTGATACTAAGCCAGACTTCATTAGTACTCCTCTTAGAACCACATTCTTTTAGGGCATAGGTGAGTCATTTTGGCAAAATTCTAATGATTTACCTTTTTAGCATTATTCCAAACAGGTTTTACCACCCATTGATAATTACAATCAACCTGTAAGTGATCAAAAATTTCACACACATAACAAGCTTTGTTAAACATCTCAAAATTACTTCCTAGTCTCTGAGACATCATATTATTCTAGTTTCTTTAATTGCCTCTAGGAATGTGAGTATTTTGCCTATTGTTTCCTATCAGTTTTGTTTGTTTATTACTTTACAAAGTTTATCTTACAAAACCTAGTCCTACGCTGTTTCTTTTTAATCTTAGATTGAGAAACTCCAACCCCATTTTTTCTTCTTCCTCACTATTTGACACCCAATCCTCAATAATTAGAGCATCATTATTCTTCCTAACTGCTTTAGGCTTTGCTTCACTAGCCTTAGCTTCAATGTTCTTAACTACAGGCTTAATTGTAAACTCTTCTAAGCCAGTAAATGACAAGTCAGGTTTTGGAGGCATGAAATTTCCTGTTAGGGGAGGTAGAACTACATTATAGCCTAAAACTTTCTTGCAATTGTCTATAATCTGACTCTCTATGATCTTGTTTAAGCTTTTAGATGCATTTTCAAGTTTGTCTACATTAAACTAAATGCCATCTTTTTTTCTTTTGAACTATTTCTATCTTCTTCCTAAGCTCTTCAATAGTCATCTCTCCTACTTGAATATCCCATTTTAAGCCATTAATCTTTTCTACATAAACAGACTTATTCTTTTTATAAAATTCAAGTCTTTCTTCTACAGACTATAAACATGTCTTATAAGCTACAGCTATTAACTCAGATTTCTCAAGCCTTTTCAATAGTTGTTCATATTGAGATTTAAGTACTTTAACAGTTTCAAGATAAGATTTTGAGCAAGTAGAATCATTAGATACCTCAGAATCAGAAATGAAGAGATTAATGCCATGAGTGCATAGTTTGAGATAGCCCTTGCCTCTGCTGATTCCGACTCCAGTCATAACACCAAGACCATTCATATATTCACAGCGATTGGAAGTAGTTGTCTCTATTGGCACACTTCTTCTTGAGCTTTCCCTGTTCTTGTTGTCTTAGTTTCTTGGAGCTCTGCACTCCTTGGCAAAGTGTCCCTTCTTGTGGCAGTTGTAGCACTCCACCTTGGACTTATCAAACCCAATGGTCTCATTATCATTTATAGTCATCCTTCTTCCTGTATTCTTCAAGAACCTTCTAGCTCTCATAGTGAACATAGCCATCTTCCATCTCAAATCCATCTCTTCCAAGTCATCTGGATGGAGTTGTTATAGATCTTTATTTGCAAGTTGAGGATTGTTTGGTTGACTAGAAAATAATACACAGATTAAAACATCACTCAAATTATCAACATTTGTGGAGTTAGCAGCACTAACTTGAGTGCTAACAGTAGAAACTCCATGAGCAGTGTTAACTGCTTCATTAGTGCTGCCAGAGTTGTTAGAGGACACAAAAGCCATATTAATTTAAGTGCTGTACACACACTATCTTGATGTCCCTTTGACTCTGGTTTCCATATACTTTCAGATTGTTATAGAGATCATACATGCTTATTGTCTCTAATTTAAGCTTATTCCTCCACACAACAACATGTGTGTTCCATTCTGATGACAAACTTCTTAACAACTTCTGGTTCACATCTTCTTATGAAAGTTTTTCACCCAAAATCTCCAGCTAGCTCGCAAGCTTTTAAAGCCTATCAAAAGTTTGATCAAGGGTCTCTGAGCTAGGAGCAGAGAAGTTTTCATACTGCTGCTTTAAGAGATTTCTTTGAGTTTTCTTTGTAACAGCATTACCCCCAAATCTCTTTTCAATAGCTTCCAGCAGTGACTTTGCATCCCTGATTGAGTTAAACTTTAATTGATGTTCATTAGGAATGCCCATCATCAAAGTGCTTATGGCCTTCACCTCTAATCTCTTATGAGCCTTCTCTTCAACAATTGTAAGAGGTATTACTTTTTCAACACCTTCTACAACTGTTGTTTTTGGTGCAGAGTTTCCATTTTCTATGACCTCTCATAAAGCATAGTCAATCATCTAGATGTAATGTTCTATCCTCATCCTCTAGATCTCAAACTCACCAGGTTTAAGCATTAGAACCTTGGATGCAGCCACTATATGTGCAGATTCTGAATCTGTATATTTTAGCAAAGAGATCTTGTGTATTCAAACACGTTTTTCTTATTCAAAGCATCTCAACAAGCTCTATACACTTGTTGATCCCACTTCAATAATTCTATAATTCCTGTATGCTCAGTTAAGGTTAGTTTATGCCCCCTAGATAATCCAACATAACTATAGGTATAAACTTTGTTGAATATATTAAAGATTATGCGGAATCTAATCTTTAATCAATAAGAAGAACTCTTAATGAAACAGTAACACAAAACAATATAATTCAACAATAAAAGCTCCAATATTATTATTACAAATAATATGAATACTCTCCTATTATTAGGGTTACAAAACATTGAAGCTATGAACTATATGACTTTGTATTGGTGCTGGTATAGATACAAAACTCTATGCCCTATGACCTTCTTTTATACACCAAGGAGTCCTAGTCGATTTACAATATATTACCTAAAAACTTAGAATATTCTTTATGATCTATTCAAAACTAACTCATACTTATCACGTAAGTATTCTGGATCTCAATCGAATCTTTAATCTATTCTTCTGTCTTTATCCATTCCTCTTCTGACAGTAGAAGACTCTTCCAGCAGTCCTTAATCTTTGAGCAGTTGTAACTTTTGTACTAGCAACATTAACTTAGCACCAGCAGTAGTAACTTATACACCAGCAGCATTATCTATGTACAAGCAATAGTAACTACTTAGAATATTTTCTTCAATCTTCACCAGAAGTGCTAACTTTACACTAGCAGCACTAACTTTATACTAGCAGTACTAATATATACTATCATTAGTAACTGTGAACTAGCAGTACTAAATTTATACTAGCAGCACTAACTACTTAGCATATTGTTAGCATTAAAATATGTTGACTAAAACAGAATTACATTAAGTCGTGTCGGTTATGAACTAGGACAATAAATGTGTTGACTAGACAATAAATTTGTTGACTAGTCAACATTATATTGTTAGAGAAACCAATTACAAGGACAATAAATGTGTTGACTAGACAATAAATGTAAGTACTATTCCAACATTATGATAGTTAGGAAACTGACAAAAGACTAAAATACCCCCCTCCTTATACTTCCATAGGAGGGGAGAGGATTCATTTGTAACATTCACATAAGGCGTGTGTGTGTGGTTTTCTCCTCTAGCACACACACATGCTTTCCCGTTTTGCTCTCATCATCTAATAATATGGCTACTTATTGTTTTCATCCTCCGACCTTCCGGATCTTGGTGTTTTTCCTAGTGTTTCTTATGGATAACAATTGGTAATCAGAGGCACAGAATCGATTCGTGTGTGTGGTTTGCTGATTTGGTAGTATCATCAAGACAAATCAAAATATAAACACCAAAGCAAACACAACACTTATTGCTAAAACTATCCATATAATCTATTCCACTAAAACCGAACAAACGCTAGAGATTCGGATTACGATGACAAGTGTTCACGAAGTTGATTTGGTATCCCTTATTTGAGATTGAAGTTGGATTTCACGAAGGCGTCTACTTATTTCATCATCGAGACTTTCTTCTATTTTCTATCGATTAATGACTTGCTTGAACGTATACAGCAGATGATGAAAGATTTGAATTAATCTAGTTACCAGCATCAGGGTGGTTGGTTCAGACCTGTGATTAACTAACACTTACAAGGATTTACATTTAGACTCAGTGGTCACACGCAGAAGACGATGGGATAATTTCAAAGTTGTGTACTTCTTATACTTTTCTGGTTGGGTATAGAGTACTTATAGATTTAATCTTGCACCATTCTTCAGTCAACAATAATGCAAGCTTAAGTAACAAATTTTAGGGATTTTACTTCATTTTTAAGTTTGGCATATTGGGTTTACTTCACCAAGTGATCACAACAATAGCCGACAGAATTCGAGTGTTTGGTAACAGTTTAGCCAGAAAATTTAAAGGTTGAGATGTAATCAGCGATTTCTCACGGGATTCAAGACAAGTGGTACTTCACAGTCTAATTACAATTTTCAAAGTTCTTCACCGACATTCATATACAGACCTTGATAAACCATTTTTCTGATTCTGCTTCATTTCCTTTACGGTTTCTAAAGACAAGAGGGTAATGCTTTGTTTGGATTTCAAGATTTGTGCTTAAGACAAGAACTTCTCGAGTATATGGGCGTACACGACAATGATGCTTCCGAGAGTTCGCAACCATCATGGGGAAAAATGTGTATAACATCCGTGATCTTTATGTGAACTTTTGATGTTACCGTGTCAACTTCCAAGGGGAAGTAGTGTAGACTACTTTACTTAGTATGGTTTATGAAGTATTCTGCAAACATGAGAAGAACAGATGCTGATTTCTCGCATGCACCCCCGAACGAATATTCACCAAGCCCTGATGACAAGAAGCAGTGGTCGTTGGTGTGTTTTGACTTCTACAAAATTCCGATGTGCACTTTGATGACAAGTAGAAGATTGTTCAAGCTACATCAATGTTTCAGAATCTGCTCAAGATAGGGATGTTGGTTTGGGGGAAGCTGATTCAGAAACTTCGACAAAAAGGAGTCTATGAAAAAAGCTTTTCAAGACATGCAGCATGAATTGGGGGGAAGTTAATCCAACTCATGCATACTACAATGGTTCCAGAACAAGTAAAGACAATGAAGATCCAAGCTGGAATACAAGTTTCAAGACCAAGAGAACTCACAAGACAACTTCAGCTTTGGAAGCGCTTTGGAAGACTTTATTTAATTGTATTTGTACTTGTTAGGAACATTGTAAGTAATTCCGTATATGTCCACATATTGGGGGAAGATTGTTAGCCTTAAAATATGGTGACAAACACGGAATTACATTAGTTCATTTATAGAGTGACACGTAGGGACTAATAATGACTAGTTACAATAGTTGTGTGTCACTAGGACTATAAATACCCCCTCCATACTTCCATGGACGGGGTAAAGCTCACTTTTGTAAAAGTGTGTGTGTGTGTGTTTTCTCTCAACAACACACACAACTTCCCATCTCTTATCTTTTTCTCTCTAATAATATCGATACTTTTCTTTTCCATTTTACCAAGCCTCCGGATCTTGTGTTATATTAGGTTAGGAATCAATCCTATGATCCAACCAGAACCGAAGGATCTACCCAAGGATAATCCAAAGTTAGAAATAGCAGTCCTTAGGTATGATTGAAGATGAATGTATATGGGAAAAATGCCGACTAAGATTGAGTTAACACTGGAACAATCACAAGGTGTTAGTAATGACGTCTTGGTAAGCATTAAAGGCGTTGAAGAATTAAAAAGAAATGTATGGATAAAGGGTCTAAACAAAGAAGCCCTCCACACAACTTAAGGCAGAAACCGGGTCAATACATATGCTGTCAGAATCACAAGTTGATTGCTGACATTGAAAACGACATCATGGACCCAGTGATGCATTGCACAACCCTTCCCAGCCATTCGGGTTTCTCTCAACAGAAACTTGTCTCATTTGTCACGGAGATACACAAGTTATCTATTGACATCTCACTCCGAGATCGTTGATATTGAACAGGTGGCAATCTGCTCCAGCCTCCGAGTACTAAAACCAAATTGCACTAATCGAGTCTAGAGCCAAGAGATCAATAAAAATCTCGATAGGACACATTCCATTTCAAACACTTGTTGAACATCATCAAGTTCACAAGCTGTTAACAAGAGTCCTACGCAATATCATTGTGATATTTGCCAGAACATCCGAGTGATACTTATGTATTCACAATGAAGATGGAAATCCTGCTTGAGTCAGCATCAAACAAGCTCTTGGTAGGTGACTTGCGAGATTCTATATGAATCAAACTTGTGACAACTGGATATCGATTTGGTCCAGTAAATGAATTGACGGTTGATGAATTTTGATAAAAGCTCAAAAACTCCCGATGTGTTACAAAAACGCTTTTACAAGTAACACGTCGATTGATTTTCAAATCAATTTTCTTGATTATCACTAACGTAAACCTGCAGGTTAAAACGGTGGTGACAGTATGAGCATGTTGGTCAAAGATACAAGATCGCAAGATGGCATAGACGATAAAGACAATGACAAAGGCTCAAAGTCAAGATCGCAAAGCATGAAGGAACAAGCCTACAACTAAGAACAAAGAGAAAGACCAAGACCACATGAGCTTAACGACAAAAGCAATCTCATTGATCTCATGAAGGAGTGTCATCAATGAACTCACTTCGGGGGAGATTGTTAGCCTCAAAATATTGAGTCGAACATGAAGTTCGTTCATTATGTATGTTAGTCTCGGTCAATTAATTAGTTAACGTTGTAATAGGAAAGTATCGGGAATCGGGCTCGATAGTTAATCTAATATTGTATATGTTTCGGGTTTAATCCCAAGCAAAACCCGAGCCCGGGTCCTAGTTAAATATCCCGCGCGTACCTTTAACGTGACGGGGTATATAAGCTTTTTCTTATTTAGAAAAAGTAAGTTGTTCATTTCTAGATAATTCATTTCTCTTTTCTCTCTCAATTCTCTCTCTAGTTTCTCTCTCTAAACAACTCACTCTCTTTCTCTTTTCTATGTCGATTTCGTGTATATTATATGTTATGAAGTGAATACGGGATCCTACAGTTTTTTATATGAAAAAAAATAATAATAAAGGTAAAAAAAATTGTGCTGCGTAGTAGAAATTTTAGGGATGAGCATTTGGACCCGAATTCTGGTACCGAACCGGAACCGTACCGATACCGTACCGAAATGGTACCGACTCCCGGTATACGGTACGGGACTGGTACCATGAATCCGATAAAAAAAATAGGACCACTAATTCGGTACCGATACCAAAACGGGATAGTACCGAAAAATACCTAAATTTTGAGTTGTCATAAGGAAATAACCAAATGTCTCAAAAACGTACTGTAACAACCATAGCTCTGTCACAAATTAAAAAAAACTAAACCCTAACTTATTATTAATAACTCAAATCATCAAATTTACTATCTTTGAATCATCTTGATCATCATCATCGAAAATAATAAAGGTTTTCTTTTGTTACATATGCAATAAGACGTTCCTGATATACACCGTAGTTTGCAATGATTATTAGTTTATTTTATCTAATAATGAGGATATATATTTACATCAATGATTATTAGTTTGTATATCGAATTTGCATGTATCAGTATACATATATAAGCTTGTCGACTCAAGTTATTAGTCAAATACGAGTGTATTATTAGTATATAATGATTATTAATATTTTATTTCTAATTCGCATATATCAGTATACATAGTTACATAAATGATTATTAGTTTATTTTGTATCTAATTCACATATATTTATTTTATGTAGAAATTCTTTAAAAGAAACCTTAATGTTAAATATTTATGAATTGGATTCGGGTTATTATAATGAACCCTTGGTTCGAAATCACTCGAAAATGCACGTTATATCCTCTTTTTTGTTGCTGTCATAGAAAGTTACTAGCGTGAAATCTATAATTATGGTTTTATTCTACAAAAAACGGGAAGTACCAGATAGGTATCGATTTCTCGGTATCGGGTACTGTCACACCCCGACATAGGCGGAAACACAGGTATGCGACGAAGAATGATCAATCATAACACGAGTTACAAAATAGAGAAATCTAAAATGCATTAATGAAAGTGTAATGATGATCTTCGACCTCAAATACATACCTGAGTGATTACAACCAAATAGTCGCTAATTATTACAACTAAAAGCCCACGCAGGGGTCCATACTAGTCTTGAACCAAAACCTCAAGGTACTAAATCAAAACAAACACCAAATGCAAGACCTTCTGAGAAACTAAGTCCTTAAGGTCAAAAGTGGGATATGCATCACTATTTTTCTTTGTTAAGCGAGAGATTTTCTCCTTTATTCAAGAATCGTATTTCCCTCGACTTGCAATCTGTTCATTTAGGTTCCCAATCACAAACAGTGACAAAAAATGAAGGTGCATCCCAAAGTCGTCATGGGTTTTTTGTTCCAAAACGTTCTTTGAGATTTTGATACTTTAATTGTAAGTTGAAGTGTTCAACTTCAAGTTTGGATAAATGTTTTATCATTGAGTTGTGATCATCATTTTGAATCTTGTTTCTTAGATTAAAATTTGCATATTCAAGGTCGGCAATACGTTTTTGAGCAATAGTGAAAGCATCATGCATGGCAGAAAATCTAGACACATTTAATACAAAATCAATTGCAGTATAAAACACATCTTTAGACAAGCATTCAGCAATTGAGTTCTCATTTGTGATGAAAAGGTTTTTCCGTTCAATCTCACCACTCTTTAAATCTATCTCATTCTGGTCCACCTCGGCTTCCAAATTTTCAAAAACGACTTTCATTGCCCTAACTTTAGTAACCAAAGATTTTTGAACCTCGTCAAAATGTTCTTTGAGTAGATTGAAAAATGAATTAATTCGGATAAGTAACACCGTTTTGTTTTGTTCAAACCCTTTTCCATTCAGTTATGGCACATTGGTGTGATACGCTTTTTATAAGTTTTCTCAAAATCCCAAAATAGTTGAGTAATTACATACAGACCTAATATTTACATTAACATTGTGGTTGGATCATTCGAGGGAACCTGATGGACCGGTGTTTATTGGGAGGATTCACAGTAAGCACGTGGAGACAGGCAGGGGTGGGGCATTGGCCTTCTAGTTCTTCGGCCTCTTGTTTTTCTAGATCTATAATCCAAATACTTGGCTCTGGTTTTGTGATGTCTGAGGGTGTGAAGGTTGCCATAAATTTTCGTTTTAGTAACTTAGGGGGTTTGTATTCGTTAACCCTCTTTTCCCAAAAAAGCTAGTGTCATTATTTTCGCATTAATTTACTTCTTGAAGTTCTCTGCTAGCTAGTTAGGTCGTATGAATGATGGAACATTTACCGGAACATGATGAGTCTTAAGAAGTTCTTCACAATCATATAGTGTTGGTGGCGAATTTTGGGCCTATCTACAGGTAAAAGGGTTCTGGGCAACTAGAGCAGGTTTTAGTCTTTTTTGGTAGTTAACACCCCTGAGTAGGATTTAACATCATTATGGCAGTTTGAATGGATGATCTTGTCGAGTGCAAGATTATTGCTCAAGTTTATCGTTAAGGTGTTTCATATTGGAAAAATTAGTCAAGAATTTGGACTCTTTATGTTTAAACTCTTATTTCAAAGTCGTTACAGTTTCTTCAATTATCTTGTTGGTTTCCATAGTTGAATTAAGTTGCAACTTGACAGAAATGAAATCACTTTTTTAGATTTTCTTTCCATTTTATATGATTTTGAATATGCATACGCAATTTGATTTCATCCATTCGCTGTTCACTGTTCGTAATTCTAACTTAGCACGTTGTCATAATGGCAACTTGTTCCCTTGTGAGATCTTAAGTTCAAGTGGATTTTTGGGTCATGAGGAACGAATGCATCATTATCAGATGACACACACACATCATTTAGAGCGGAAGATGCACAACATGGTACAATAGAAATATTATCGACCGACAAATATTGTTCATATGTAATAACATTACTGTTACCCATATTGACATAGTTGAGTAATAACATTTGCTGTTGTACATATTATGAATCTCAAGTTCGTAACTGATTGTAAACTATGATCAATGCATTTTCCAGTATATGTACATCAGACAGATTGATGCATTATGTTAGGACCAGCTTGTAGATTTGATAACCCGTCTAAGGTCAAATTGGCCATGAATATAGATGAGCCATAGGTTTTCATCATCAAAACATCTAAATCAAAAAGCGTCACATTCTCTGCCTAGGAAAATGTTGTACCTCATTCAGAGCTAGTCCAGGAATGGTTGAGTATCCACTTCGGCTTATAGGTGTTGACTGTTCAGCAGACAAAAGAGTAGTTCCTCTTCCATCCAGAAACTGCACCTTTCTATTGGCTTGCATCGCAGCATCTTGTCCTTGAAATAATCAGAATTCTGTGGACGCTTCGGCTGAGTACAGTTCCGTGCAATATGTCCAATCCCATTACAATTATAACACTTGACCGGTTTTCCTTGACCTGCATTGGCATTCCCAGCTCTATTCTATGCGCCCCCATTGCCTACAGCATTCCCTGCTCTATTCTGCATGCCCCCAAAACCTGCCGCACCATTTCCCCGAGCAAAGTTCCTCTGATTCTGATTCTGTCGACCTTGAACATTCTGAACCACTATCTGACCATCTTGAATAGTTGCTTGATTTCGGGTGTTATATGAGGTTCGAAGTTGGTTGTTTGTCTGTGGGAGGGTTGCTCTGAATGATTGGGTGAGTAGTGCAAATTGTTTGGAAAGGGTGTTAAGGATTTCTTCGGTTTAGGTGTATCCAGTGTCAAGTGATGATGATTCAGCAAAGTGTGAATATGGGATTGATTGGACATTTTGAGACTGAGGAGGTGTTGTGGATGATTGATATTGATGTGATTGACTATGTGATGGTTGGGAGTAGGGTTGCACACTTGAGACAAAGGCAAGTGGATCATTAGTGGATGGAGCGATTCTTTCAATTATCAGTCGATCTTGAGCAGCATGCTTCTCATGTTGTTTTAGGTATGCGTACAGCTGTTTATGATTTGTCTCTTTCAGACCTTTGTTCAGCTTAACTGATGTGACAAACCTATCCCATTCAGGTGACATGTTGTTGACAAACTTGGAGTTTAGTTGAATATTCGGCATAGTCATCCTGATATTCCTCATGTCATTGACCAGCTTGTGAAAGCGAACATAGTACTCATTGATGTTTTCACCTGGAAGCATCTTGAACCGCTCAAATTCATCATACAACTGAGATTCCCTGTCTTCTTTGGTGAGCTCAGAACCTGCAAGAAGCATTTTGACATTGTCCCATATTGCTTTTGCTTCAATGTTGTGATTGATGAGCTTGTAGATGTCTTTGGGTAATCCTTGAAGTACAATGTTGGTTGCACGGACATCAGCATCGTATCGTTTCTTTTCATTATCATCAAGATCATCATATGTACGAGGCCTTTCTGGTCCAAGAATGACACCTCCCTCAGAGGTATTTCCGAGTGTATCCCTTGTGATTCCAAGCTCAAATGGTCCTTGATCAATCGACTGAAGAATGTGCAGTCCATTTTCCTTTCCCCTACAGTACAATCGGATTCGTTGTGACCATGATTCGTAATCAGTCCTATCGAGCATAGGAGGACGGGTATCGGAACCGGCCGCTTGAATATCATCTGAATTACTGGACATGGTTGATTACTTGTATTATGATAAACTTTGGATCGGTACAATGATTAGTGATTGTGTGTTAAAAGTGATGATTGTTTGTTGGATTAGGTGATATGTTGTTTGATTGTGATTTGGTTTGGTTGAAATGAGTTAACGTAATGAAGATAATAAGACTTAGGCAAAACGCAGTGAAGAAGAAAATTTTGCCGGAGTTTCTTTCTACCAAAACGCAATGATGGTCTTGAAGCAAAACGCAATGAAGAATGAAATTTTGCCAGAGTAACTTCTTATCAAAATGCAATATGGTCTTCAAGCAAAATGCAATGGAAGTTTTGAGCAAAACGCAGTGATGTTGAAGCAAAACGCAATGATGAATGAAATTTTGCCAGAGTAACTTCTAATCAAAACGCACTATGGT
>BQNB010112252.1:0-22189 GCA_026074375.1 Tanacetum coccineum
TCTTGGTTCTCGAAGAAACAAACCGCTCTTGCTATATCCACTATCGAAGCCGAATACGTAAGCACCAGAAAGGCATGTCAAAAAGCACTATGGATGAAACAAGCTCTTATCGACTACAACGTTCGACTTGATGACGTCCTGATCATGTGCGACAATAAAGGCATGATTGACCTTAGCAAAAACCCGATGCAACATTCTCGAACCAAACACATCAAAATTCGTCACCACTTTCTTCGTGATAATGTCCAGAAAGGACATATCTCAATCGAAATAGTGCCGTCCGTCGACAACATCGCCGACATTCTTATGAAACCCCTTAAACGTGAATCGTTTAACTATCTACGTCTTGGTTTAGGAATGATGGAACACATTCCATAAATCATTCTAGTCCGCTTCTCTTTCTTCTGTCTCAATTCGAGTTCGTGTTCCATTTCGTGTCGTGACAACTTAAATACTTCATCCGCAGTACTTTAAGCAATTTTAATTCGCGAAATGCAAATTAAAATGTCACTCCTCTTCGTAAAATTTTCGTCAAAAACTAAGTCCAAAACTCCTCACTGAGGGCGGCCCCCCAATATATTTGGGACCGCCAGGCGATATGGGACCGCCATCAGCAAACACTAAAATTGAACACTTAATCAAAAAAATTTCAAAACAAAAAAACAAACACCCCTTTTCATATCTGCAGCGACGAACACGAACACAACACCCTAAAAACTCAAAATCAACCACTAAAACTATAATTGAAGATCAAATCGACACCTATAATCACTCACAACATCTTAAAGATCATCAATTGTAAGTCATTTCATCTATTTTCTTTCAATTTAAGTCTAGGGTTCATGATGAACACAAAAATTGAAATTGGGGATTTCTTATTTTTCTTTCAAATTTGTACAATTAAGACTACTAGGATACAATGTATAACTAATATGCTTCCCGTAGACATAGGATTTGCATACATTTGTGAGTTTGTTGAAAAATTGATTTCGAACCAAAACCTCAATTTTATTTTCAAATTACTCACGATAGGAACATAATAAAATTATTGTTATGCATTGTTAATACAACTTAAAAACATTTTTCAAACACATGCATAACGATCTCATGAACAAAGCTCGAGATACATAACTCATATGTATTTTTCGACATGTTTGGATGACCAAAATCAAAATAAGGAGCGTTTGGATTAACTCTTACGATTTTATTTTTTTCTAGGTCAAGTTAATCGTTACTCCACATTTGTAACACTGATGTGCTGTCGTGTAGGGTCAATTATTTGATTATCAAGTTTTAAATTTATATTTAGCCGACAAACCTAAAACAACACTTTAACGAGCAGCATACCCGGTCAAGATGGAGTTCGCGGTAAGTAGGGTGTCGAACACTAAGAGTGGAACATTAATCCTATATTCTATCAGTATTTTAATTAGTCTATTTACTAGTTAAACCTATGTTATGTACATTGTCTAATGATATGGGGGTTTTCAGCCTGAGAGACTGACACAGGTTTGGTGATGACAAATATCAATTCAATAGACAATAAAAGAAGAAGATTAGAAGATAAAAAAGCGGTACAAGCCAAATGATAGAAAACTGTATTAGCTATATTAAATCCGGTTCAATGCTGGTTTGTTTGTTTTAGTGCAATAAATTACTTATCTCGAAGCGGCATATCATTCTTAAAACTTAGGAGGGACATCATCCTAAGACCTAGACACGATTAATCCTGTCACAATTAACGCATCCGCATAAAGCATCCTTTAGTTTAATTATAATCTATCTTAGAGAAATAAAGCAGTGGTGATCCTGTTAAAACCCTAGCCCAATGGGACTTTACCCACTTATTGTTTAACGGTGATTTATATACTGGTAGTCCACTATTCAAATCTTTATCAGTTAATTAAGAGCATGATTGCTGAAACATAAACGAGTCACCTACCGGTCCAACTAAGCTCATAATTCAAAGACAAAGACAGAACATTATTTGTGATCCTATTGGTCTAGTAATATGAAACACGATATGGAGAGCTATCCTGGTATCTAGATTACTTGGTCCGTATCACTAGATCCAGTTGAATGATAGGTCACATATTCAAACACATAAACAAGTATGAGGTGATAAACATAATTAAACAATCAACGATAAATTAAGAAATCGATTTTAAAACAAACCAAACATTGAACTTTCATTAAGATGGCTAATACCCGAGGGTATTAGCCCACAACCATTGTAATTATACAACCGTAATCAAACAATTAAAATCGAACGATTAAGAGAGTAAAAATTACACGATGTCTTCTATGGAGTCGTGATCAATGCTTGACCTTGGTGGCTGATCTTCTCTTCGATAATTCATATTTTAGTGAGTATGGTATAAAGAATATGATATTGCACACTTAAAACTCGTTTTTGAGTCTTCTATTTATAGTGTCTGAAAAAGACTCGATATGCCGTATCTGGCAAGGTCGATACGGCGTATCGGATTCCTTGGAGTGCGGGCTACGTTCAAATCAATCAGTGATATCATTCCCAATTTACTTGATTTACTGTATCTTCAAATAGTTATCTTCATGGATACGGCGTATGTAGACAACATGGATACGCCGTATTGGGAATTGGTCAAACGCGTTTTTTTGTGAAGTCTTGGTGTAGATACACCGTATCTCTTTAGTTGGATACGACGTATTGGTGAAATTTCAGCAATCTTCAAATATCATTGTTTTAGCTCCAAATTATGCGCCTTTTATCTTGTCTTCACAAAACACTCCTGAATTACTGTATTTATCAACTTTAAAGCAATTAAGTACCAAATAATGCAATAATTGTATAAAAGTGGGCAAAACAGATGGGATAAATGATATAATAAAGTGACGTTATTTGATGTCATCAAATATCCCTCCACTTGAATCCTACTTGTCCTCAAGTAGACTTTAGAAAAAAGTTTAGTTTATGAAAATGTGTCCTAACCGAAGTTGAGGATTTTCGGTTTAAGCATCGTTTTGTCTTAATCACCTGTAAATAACCAAGCTCCTTACGAAATATGGAAATGAAAACACTCAGATCACTCAACTAATCTAGGGTGCAACATTTAAGTAATACGCTCAATTGCTCAGTCGTGATTAGCTATGTATCATAGGCTTGGCAAGGATACACATCTCCACCGCTAAAGCTGAGGAAGAATAAGTCAAAAGCTAAATTGGGTTAAAAAAGGCTTACGGTTGATCATTCAACAGTCTTTCACCATAAGTACCACACCAACAAGGAAGCTGTATCGTGCATACACAGCCGTAACGACGAAATAGACATATACAATCCGAACACATCCCTATTCGTGTTTAACCAGCGGTTAGGATGAAGAATGATATAGGGCAGGAACCTTCTAACTTTCACCAAAAGTCATAAACCAACGAGGCAGCTGGTATGTGCTTAAATACACATACTTTTTACCTAATAAAACGACCCCAAATGACCAATAACGGACATAAAATGCCAAATATATGCTTGTTTTGTATTATTTACTGTACATGTATCGGATATTAACATAAGGACAAAAAACGAAGCCAAAATCGACAAAACCAAGCACGGGAATGGAATGAGCGTGAAAAAGTCAAAGTCAACTCCAAAAAGTCAACCGAAAAGTCAACCTCGCAAAGTCAAAGTCAAATCCGAGCTGAAACCGAAGAAAACTTATTGGGCCAACCCGACCTATTTTATTGGGCCAAGTCAGCCCAATAAGCCATGAAGACAAGGCTTATAAAAGCCTTAAAACACTTGGGCTTATTAAATATCAATCTGTCAAAACTGGGCCCAAGTACCAAACCAGCCCAATAAGTCTATACAAGACTTAACGTGCTTATTGATAAGGCCGTTAACTATTTTCACCCATAGTCCTTGAAGGACTAACCATGCAACAACCGCCAAACAAGAAGGGCCAACATTATCACTTTTTAAACCCAAACCCATAAAACTAATTCCCGCCTAATCCACTGTTCATCATCTTCATTCCCCTAAACCCTAATCACCCATCATTCCTAATCTCCGTCAAACCCTAAATCCCCTAATCCCATTAACACCCTGTTAACTCAGTCATACCTAGTCAAGCCAAAAACCTATTTTCTCGCCAAACCTAAACGTCACTATCCAATCCTTTTCCCCAAACTTACACCCCTGCAACAAAACAGCAAACCCTTCACCCCACATCTTACCTCACACCACAAACAACCAAATTCCACCTTGGCGATCTAAAGAATTCTCATTGGTTGATGTTTAGAAGGCAATGGAAGAGCTGAGATTGATAGACTTGGTGAACAAGACAAATGAAGGGTTAAGATGATGACTTTGAAGTCTTCTCACAAGTGAAGCACTATGAAGCACAACCCGTTTTTTGTGCATGCAATTTTGATTAAATAGGGCTTATTTTCAGTTTGTAAAGGGGGTAATTTAGGAGTAGTGTAAAACTTGTTATTAAATTATTTTACTTATTTGTCATTTATTTTTATTGTATGTTCAAGTTCAAGCA
The DNA here is from genome assembly GCA_026074375.1 of Tanacetum coccineum. Lineage (NCBI taxonomy): Eukaryota > Viridiplantae > Streptophyta > Magnoliopsida > Asterales > Asteraceae > Tanacetum > Tanacetum coccineum. The sequence continues at coordinate 4,524 of BQNB010112252.1, forward strand.
TTGTAATCTTTTTAAACTTCATGAAATTTTAGTTTTAAGGTTTATACAAATCTGTCTTTTTAAGCTTTATGCAATCAAACTTATTGGTGTTTACAAGCTCTGTTTATAAGCTTTTATAAGCTTATACATCCTCTAGAACTCATACAAGTAAAAAAAGGTTTTAGTAAGGGTACTGTTACATTAACCAAGATTGGGGTTATTAGCTTTTTAGATGATAAGCTTACAATGGAAGAGCTTATGGGTATTTACTGGCTTATTTGGATAAGCCAAAGCTTGTTGATAAGCTCATTGAGCATTGTTAGCCTTGTTTAGTGCAAAGGTAGTTGTAAGTTCCAGATTTCATTTTTCAGCTAAAATCTTGCATTTACTATTCCATCACTTATCTCTATTTATTTTCTTGCGTATATTTGCTTAACTATGCTTATTATGTCTTTTTATTGCTTATTATGCTTTATGTGTAGGTTAGAAACAATTTGTTCAAGTTTTTCATAAATCAGCTTGTTTTTAGATATTTTGAGCTTTTTCTTGTTAGCTTATCATTAGTGCTTATAATCTGTTGGAAAGTGCTTGTTTATGCTTTTTGTTTCTAGCTTATAACTTGTCTTTCAAAATCTTGGCTTAAATCTCTTTTTTTATAAGTTAAAATGAAAAAATCTGTTTTTTAAAGGGGTGTTTGGCTAACAGTACTAACCTTATGGTTAGTACTGTTTGACCATTTTGGTTCACAAAAATCAGTTTTGATTCTTTATAAATCTGTTTTAGATCAATTTGAGTTAAGTTTTAATCAAGTTCTAGGTTGTTTTAATGTTCTTCTAAGAGTAATAGCAATCTGTGAAAGTTTTTGTTCTTAATCTGTCTTTTCTTTTGATTTTAAGATTCAAGGTTTTAGAATTGTGTTTTTCAGCTTATAATGCATTCAAAATGGGTGTTAGAACCTGGTATCACAAGCTTTAGTACTGTTACATTAGTTTTAGTGAATATGGGTCAAAAATGTTTTAATTTTCAAGCAACGGGTCAGTTTCTAGGCATTTGTATGATCAAATTTAAGCTAGTGTTAGTTTGTTTGAGGCTTTAAATTTTTGAGCATAAGCTCTTTTATGGTTGGGCTTGATCTGTTTGTGCTTATTTTCTATTTTCAGCTTATTTTGAATGCTTATTTTTAGGGCTGCAAAAGCCAATTTGTCTTTTACAAAATTTTTGAAAAAACCAAAAATATTATGTAATCAGCCTTTTCACTTAGCTTTTTCATGGCTTATCTGTGTTTCAAACTCCTTTTTCTTTGCTGGTTTTAGAAGCTTGTTGTGTAAGCTTTATAGTGTTATAAGTCATTAAGTCATAAGGATCTATTTTCTAGCTTCAAAATAAGCTAGAAAGTGCCCTTGTTGGCTGTTTTAATAGTTTTTGTCCATAGTAGCTTATTTGCTTTTTTGAGCTTATTGGCTTATTAGATTTTTTTAGTTATGTTTAGATTTACTTATTAGGATAGGTTTAAGCCCTTTTAGCTTGTTTGACTTAGGTTGGAGCCTATTATCACTTTTAGCTTAGAAATGTTAAGTATAAAAGCCTTAGGGTAATTCTGTCATTTTTAAGCTTAGTTTAGCTTATTTTATTTGCTTATTTGTGTTCCCTAGTGCCCATTAGGTGTAGCTTATAGTCTTTAATTAGCTTATTTGCCTTTTTCTTTTAGCTTATTAAGCTTTTAAAAGCCAACAATTTAGCCTTTTATCACTTAGTGTAAAAAAGTAATCTGTCAACTTTTAAGAGCTTATTTCTGGCTTATTCGAGCTTTTAATAAAAAAGTGTTTTCACAAAAAGTTATTATGTTGAGCTTTTAAATAAGTTTGTAAAAAATTTTTGCAAAAATAAAAACATTGAGAAAGTGGGAAGCCCAAGGTGAGTCAAGGCTCGAACCCTGGACCTCTACCACCCTCAACCAACATTTTAACACACACCTCTGCTACCAAACATGCCCTTGGGACTTTTCTGTTGTAACTTGCACCTTTTATTCTTTTATCCTTTTTTAGCCATTTTGCATTTCAGCTCAATTGGGCTTATTTCCAGCTTATTTATAAGCTGTTTTTCAAAATTCTTATTTTTCTTGCATTCTATATAGCTTAAAGTATTTTCCTGCATTTTTCCATAATTTTGATAATTAGTTTAGTATTTTTAACATTTAATTTAGATTAAAAGTGTTTTTAATTCATAATAAAAAATATAAAAGTCAAAAAAATATAATTCTTTTTTTTATAAATTTTCTTTTATCATTTAGGATTTATAAAAATTAAAATTTCATTTGTAGGGTTAAAATTTTAGAATTTGAGTTTTAAAGAACGGGTTTTGAGTCCCGTTATCGTTTTTAGTGTTTTAGCCTTATTTGCTTTCGTTTTTAGCGTGCCTTTACTTGTTTTAGCATATTATTAGTAGAAATAGATAACCAAATCCAATTTGTGATATTCAAGCATAAATTCTCAAACGTTAACTCGATTTTCAAATTCGCACCTCGTCGGGACACGACCCGGGAAGGTTTTTAGGGATTTTACTTTGGGTAAAAGTAATTATCCTTTAAAAAGCATCTTGGAATAATTCTTATCATTGATATTTTGAGATAATCCTTTTTATATATTTATTATATATATTATATTTATTATATATTATATATACTAAAGAGCCAAATCAATTTTTGGCGCCGCTGCCGGGGAGGTTGTGAAACGATTATTGTGTACGTTTGAAGATTAGTGTTTGAAGACCCTTCCCCATGAAGTTATCGCTTTCCTTTGTGAATATATTTTTTTTTATCAAGTAATCAAAAATACAAAAAAAAACAACAAAATCAACCGTTGTGTCACTTGTGAATTCGGCTTACCTTTAGATTACAAACTATAAGAGAGGTATAAGGAGGGTCGATCCTACGAACTTCGACCCGAAAGGAGAAGGTTTTTAAAACGGTTCGCGCTTACCCGCTCCTCTGCTTCTTTGTGTGTTTTCTAAAGAGCTACCGTACACTCGTTTGATTATCGGTTACCAAAAATATTTTTCTTTTATATTTATCTTTCAGAAAAGCCTAAAATATTCTTCTTAACCCCATTCCATTAAATTCTTATCTCTTTATCCTCATATCCGTTTAAATTATTCTCTTCATCATGTATGCATTTAAGGAATGTTCGTCTTATGGAGCTTTGTATAATAAAGATCATTGTTGTTCCGTTGACACTTTTATTCGTGATCCTAATGAAACACCCGATTCGTCTAAACAATTCCTTCCTAATTGTCCTAACTGTGGAGACCCGATTGATGGTCTAGTATGTCGACCTTGTGCTTTTGTGTGAAAGTGTTTGAATGAAGTTTGTTTTACAAGTTGTAATGAAAATGAATATTTCAAAAATATTCTCAACCCACCTCAACAAACCCAAACTCACTCTTCCAAGTCATCCAATGATAATACTAACTTTGTTGATACGCCTCAAGAACCAATTGTCGAAAATCAAGACCCCGGTGAAAATTTTGCACAAAATTGTTCACAAAGTCCTCCACAAATCACCCAAAATTGTTGTTACGGGTGCGGCGATTCGTTAGACGGTTTCTTTTTTCAACGATGTACTTGTGAGTCTTGTGGGAACGGTGCTCATTATGGTTACAATTGTCCACCGCAAGTTCCGATTATCTCTAATCCGGAACCTTGCTACAATCAAAACTTTGATGAGTTCCCATAAACTTCACCAAGTTTTCAACAACAATATCTTTATTGTACGTGCCAACGGTGTGGTTGCAATCAATGTGATGGAGTTTGTTTTTATTGTACTTATGTAAAAGGAACACCAATCAATTTTTCAACTCCGTACTCTTTTAACGATTCTCCAAATGTTTCAAACCACCCTCCACAAAATTCATCAAATTTTCAACAACAATATCTTAGTTGTGAAAATTGCGGGGGTCCTCATGAGACATACCAATGTCAACCAATGAATGAAAATTATTATGAGCCAAATTTTTGCTATAATTCTAATTCTTTTAGTTTTGACCATTTTCAATGCCTGCAACATCCCGTCATTCATCAAACTCCTCTTGAAGAAAGTATAGAAGAATTACGAATTGATTTTTAAGCTTGGAGTGATAATATTCGGCAAAAGAAAGAGCAAGAAGAGAAGCGAATTGCGGAAGAGCAAGTGGCTAAGGCTCGATATTGGAAGATTCCCATTTGCAATGATGATGACGAGGAGTATACTATTGCAATCACACCCGTCTTACCGACCGTGGAACCCGATAATTCTCTAAGTATGGGGGACAAGCATCTTAGCACTATTCCTGAAAAGGAAGAGTCTAGTGTTAAGGAATTTGTCCCAATCCCAAGTGAGTTCGAGGATGAATGTGAGTGTGATGTGCCCGATTGTGATGATTCTCAAACAACAAATTTTTCAACGTTTTCCAATCCTCTCTTCGACGATTCTTCCTCTAGTGATGACGAGTCAAGTCATGAGGAGGTTATTCACGAAATAAGTTTTAAAGCTTATTCGAACCCTCTTTTTGATCTTGACGAGGAAATCATTTCTAGTGAGTTTAATCTGATTCATAATGAAGACCTCGATTCTACTCCGAAAAATGATCGTTTTGATACTGAGTCTTATCTTCTTGAATCATTACTCAATCGTGATACTTTGATGGCTTTCTCTCCCAAGATTGATTCTCTCTTCGATGAGTTCGCCGATGAACTCATAACAATTCCTCCAAGAATAGTTAATAGAGAGCACGAGGAATATATTAGCCTTATGGAGAGATTGCTATACGATAATTCATCTCTCTGTCCGCCGGAAGATTTTCATGCTAATCCAAATACGATCATCGAGTCTCTTCCCACATTTCCTATCCCCGTTGAGGATAGTGACTCTCTTAGGGAAGAGATCGATATATTTCCCAGTCCGGATGACTCAATACCACCGGGTATTGAGAGTGATGATTACGACTCAGAAGGTGACGATAATTCTACTTCCTTTCCCGAGTTCGAATCATTTCATGTTGATTATCCTAATTTGGGAGATTCAACCATTGATGTGGTGGAAGACATCCCCGTTGATGTGCCTAATATTTTGCCCACCCATCCTACCCTTCATATGGATTTCGACTTCATTCCTTCTCATAATGATCTCGGATCTGATCTTGATGTTTCTTCTCCTTCCGGAGATAGAAACAAGATTTACGATCCAAGGATATGCATCGAAGTCGAATCCACGAGATTTCTTGCTACTCTTTCCCCCGTGATTGTTACTTTACTTCCATTTTCATCTGAAAATGAAGACAAAGTTTTCAATCACGGTGTTCTTGCTTCAAAGGAGAAATCTCCTCCTTCTTTATCACATCGGGGCTTTAAAGCTTCCAAGCTTTTTCATTATAAAAGCCCGATGTTGATTCATGGACATAACATTACTATCTTGGATGTTCAGTTTCTCAATTTCTATCCTCCTTGACCAGCTCAAGTATGAGGGATCGAGTCAGGCTCAAGACTCGGTTAACAAAAATAAGCGCTTCGTGGGTGGAAACCCATGCTTATCCTTATCGTTTTATTAATGAATAAGTTTGTTGTGAGGAGGCTCGCCTCTACCTTTCTCGTGTTTTGTGGTTTTTGTTGTATGTCTAGGATTGCCCAGGATTTTGAAGCCTCTCGTGCTCGTGGTTTTGTCCTTCGTTCACTCAAGCTTCAATCCTCAGCTTCATTAGGGGAATCCAATATCCTAATCTTATCGACTAACGTTTATCTTTATGAATACTTAATAAACGGCTTTAGATTTACGTAGATACCCTTCTTAAAACATTGAGGACAATGTTCAATTCTAGTATGAGGTTGTGCCTACAGTCGTTGTTTTTACGTAATCCCGTTTTTACCACCAAAATACCAAAAAATTTAAAAAATTTTAAAATTTTCAAAAACAAAAAAGTGTTTTATTATAATTTTAACTTTCCTGCTGGGTAGAATAAGAATAAATTTTGACTCTATCGAGGTGTTTGAGTCTAGCTTCGTACCTTAAACTTTTTAGACTAAGCATTCGCGGTTCTTTTGATTTAAAGATTTCAAATTTACAAGACCGAGAAAAATGATAGAGTTAGTATGAGTTAGATGATAACTGTGGTTTAGTGGAAATCTTCAGTGTCTCATAAGTGTAGTTTGTGGGCTTTTTTTTCTCCCATAAGCTTCTAACGGGACTAATAATACGTGCTCTTCAAAATTAAACTTAAATCAACAATTTTTGAAGTATGGTCGATATCAATAATTTTAGTTTTAGTTTAAATTTATACTTAAATTTTCTAAAACAAAATTTTCTCTATATCATGGTAATAAAAAGTGTAAAAAATGATGATAATAAAAACTGTGGGCTAATAAAAGTTTACTGCATCTTGCCGGCTCACAACCGATGTTGCAGCCTTCTAAAAGGTCGAGGATTTCCTTAGTTTAAAGGATGTGTAATTATATTAAGTGTAATAAATGTGATTTAATAAATATAGGGAAAATCTCTTTTTCTTAAATTTAAATATGCTTTTGAACTAAGACTATTTCGTTTTAAGTTGTGATTTTATGTATATACGAGAAATCTAAGGGTTTTGAAACCAAAGGTCCGTGAGTCTCGATACTAGTCTCTATAGGGTGTCAAAAGCCTGGTCACTTAGCCGCAAGGTTGGGATGTGCCGAGACGAAAGTCGCTACATGGGATGATCTCGCCTTCAAATTTATTACTTTTGGGTGGAACGTGAAGCATAAAAATTTTGCAAAACATTTTATCTATGGTTGAAATTCGAAATAAGCACATTCACCTAAGATATAATAATTGTCGGGAGCGAAAAGTTTCATAAGGTATAAGTATGAGTAGTGTTAGCATCTTAACTTATATTTAACGGTGATTTCGTTTTAAGCTTGGTTTGGGACAAGTAAAAAGTCGGGGATGATGAATTTATCCTTTTGGGCATTTTAGGATTAAAGTGCATCTTATTCCATGACCCTAAAGTTATAAAAATAACGAAAGTCAAACGTTCTAGTTAGTTGCTTAATAAGAAAAGTATGAAAAATAAGAAAAAAGAAAAATACAAAAATATGTGTGGTAATAAGTGTAGATTTATAAAAATGGTCAAAATGGGGCTTTTCAAAACTAGTGTTTCTTTAATTCGCCTTGATGAACACTTAGCTACTTTTCGAGGTAATTAGTCGAGGGGGATTGAGATTCTTGGTTTTCTAAAGTGTTTACTTATAGCATTGCGTGAGTACACGACAATATCTTAGTATGGGGGATTTTGGTATGTGCTTAAATACACATACTTTTTACCTAATAAAATGACCCCAAATGACCAATAACGGACATAAAATGCCAAATATATGCTTGTTTTGTGTTATTTACTGTGCAGGTATCGGATATTAACATAAGCACAAAAAACAAAGCCAAAATCGACAAAACCAGGCACAGGAATGGAATGAGCGTGAAAAAGTCAAAGTCAACGCCAAAAAGTCAACCGAAAGTCAACCCCGCAAAGTCAAAGTCAAAGCCAAGCCAAAACCGAAGAAAACTTATCAGGCCAACCCGACCCATTTTATTGGCCCAAGTCAGCCCAATAAGCCATGAAGACAAGGCTTATAAAAGCCTTAAAACACTTGGGCTTATTAAATATTAATCTGCCAAAACTAGGCCCAAGTACCAAACCAGCCCAATAAGTCTATACAAGACTTAACGTGCCTATTGATAAGGCCGTTAACTGTTTTCACCCATAGTCCTTTAGGGACTAACATGGTTAGTCCTTGAAGGACTAACCATGCAACAACCACCAAACAAAAAGGGCCAACATTGTCACTTTTCAAACCCAAACCCATAAAACTAATTCCCGCCTAATCCACTGTTCATCATCTTCATTCCCCTAAACCATAATCACCCATTAATCACCCATCAATCCTAATCTCCCTCAAACCCTAAATCCCCTAATCCCATTAACACCCTGTTAACTCAGTCATACCCTGTCAAGCCAAAAACCCATTTTCTCGCCAAACCTAAACGTCACTATCCAATCCTTTTCCCCAAACTTACACCCCTGCAACAAAACACCAAACCCTTCACCCCACATCTTACCTCACACTACAAACAACCAAATTCCACCTTGGCGATCTAAAGAATTCTCATTGGTTGATGTTTATAAGGCAAAATCAAGGGCTGAGATTGATAGACTTGGTGAACAAGACAAATGAAGGGTTAAGATGATGACTTTGAAGTCTCTCTCACAAGAAACACAAGAAGCACACATGTGCATTAGAATTTTTATATAAATAGGGCTTATTTTCAGTTTGTAAAGGGGGTAATTTAGGAGTAGTGTAAAACTTGTTTTTAAATTATTTTACTTATTTGTCATTTATTTTTATTGTATGTTCAAGTTCAAGCATTGTAATCTTTTTAAACTTCATGAAATTTTAGTTTTAAGGTTTATACAAATCTGTCTTTTTAAGCTTTATGCAATCAAACTTATTGGTGTTTACAAGCTCTGTTTATAAGCTTTTATAAGCTTATACATCCTCTTAGACTCATTCAAGTTTTAAAAAAAGGTTTTAGTAAGGGTACTGTTACATTAACCAAGATTGGGGTTATTAGCTTTTTAGATGATAAGCTTACAATGGAAGAGCTTATGGGTATTTACTGGCTTATTTGGATAAGCCAGAGCTTGTTGATAAGCTCATTGAGTATTGTTAGCCTTGTTTAGTGCAAAGGCAGTTGTAAGTTCTAGATTTCATTTTTCAGCTAAAATCTTGCATTAACTATTCCATTGCTTATCTTTGTTCATTTTCTTGCTTATATTTGCTTAACTATGCTTATTATGTCTTTTTATTTCTTATTATGCTTTATGTGTAGGTTAGAAACAATTTGTTTAAGTTGTTCATAAATCAGCTTGTTTTTAGCTATTTTGAGCTTTTTCTTGTTAGCTTATCTATAGTGCTTATAATCTGTTGAAAAGTGCTTGTTTATGCTTCTTGTTTCTAGCTTATAACTTGTCTTTCAAAATCTTGGCTTAAATCTCTTTTTTTATAAGTTAAAATGAAAAATCTGTTTTTTAAAGGGGTGTTTGGCTAACAGTACTAACCTTATGGTTAGTACTGTTTGACCATTTTGGTTCACAAAAATTAGTTTTGATTCTTTATAAATTTGTTTTAGATCAATTTGAGTTAAGTTTTAATCAATTTCTAGGTTGTTTTAATGTTCTTCTAAGAGTAATAGCAATCTGTGAAAGTTTTTGTTCTTAATCTGTCTTTTCTTTTGATTTTAAGATTCAAGGTTTTAGAATTGTGTTTTTGAGCTTATAATGCATTCAAAATGGGTGTTAGAATCTGGTATCACAAGCTTTAGTACTGTTACATTAGTTTTAGTGAATATGGGTCAAAAATGTTTTGATTTTCAAGCAATGGGTCAGTTTCTAGGCATTTTTAGGATCAAATTTAAGCTAGTGTTAGTTTGTTTGAGGCTTTAAATTTTTGAGCATAAGCTCTTTTATGGTTGGACTTGATCTGTTTGTGCTTATTTTCTATTTTCAGCTTATTTTGAATGCTTATTTTTAGGGCTGCAAAAGCCAATTTGTCTTTTACAAAACTTTTGAAAAAACCAAAAATATTATGTAATCAGCTTTTTCACTTAGCTTTTTCATGGCTTATCTGTGTTTCAAACTCCTTTTTCTTTGCTGATTTTAGAAGCTTGTTGTGTAAGCTTTATAGTGTTATAAGTCATTAAGCCATAAGGATCCATTTTCTAGCTTAAAAATAAGCTAGAAAGTGCCCTTGTTGGCTGTTTCAGTAGTTTTGGCCATAGTAGCTTATTTGCTTTTCTGAGCTTATTGGCTTATTGGATTTGCTTTAGTTATGTTTAGATTTGCTTATTAGGATAGGTTTAAGCCCTTTTAGCTTGTTTGACTTAGGTTAGAGCTTATTATCACTTTTAGCTTAGAAATGTTAAGTATAAAAGCCTTAGGGTAATTCTGTCATTTTTAAGCTTAGTTTAGCTTATCTTATTTGCTTACTTGTGTTCCCTAGAGCCCATTAGGTGTAGCTTATAGTATGTAATTAGCTTATTTGCCTTTTTCTTTTAGCTTGTTAAGCTTTTAAAAGGCAACAGTTTAGCCTTTTATCACTTAGTGTAAAAAAGTATTCTGTCAACTTTTAAAAGCTTATTTCTGGCTTATTTGAGCTTTTAATAAAAAAGTGTTTTCATAAAAAGTTATTATGTTGAGCTTTTAAATAAGTTTGTAAAAAAATTGCAAAAATAAAAACATTAAGAAAGTGGGAAGCCCAAGGTGAGCCAAGGCTCGAACCCTGGACCTCTACCACCCTCAACCAACGTTTTAACACACACATCTGCTACTAAACGTGCCCTTGGGACTTTTCTGTTGTAACTTGCACCTTTTATTCTTTTATCCTTTTTTAGCCATTTTGCATTTCAGCCCAATTAGGCTTATTTCCAGCTTATTTATAAGCTTTTTCTGCTTATTTCGAGCTTATTTCAATAAGTTGTTGTACCCATCTTATTTTTCTTAGATTTAGCTTAGTGCAAAGTATTTTTAACAAATTTTTTAGAATTTTCCAAATTAGTTTAATATTTTTAATTAATTTTTTTATATTAAAACTGTTTTTAATTCATATTAAATAAAATAAAAGTCAAAAAAATCTAATTCTTTTTATAAAAATTAAATTTTCATTTGTAGGGTTAAAATTTTAGAATTTGGTTTTTTAAAGAACGGGATTTGAATCCCGTTATCATTTTTAGTGTTTTAGCTTTAATTGCTTATCGTTTTTAGTGTGCCTTTACTTGTTTTAGCATTTTAGTTATAGAAATAGAAAACCTAATCAAATTTGTGATATTCAAGCATTGTTTAACAAACGTTACCTCGATTTTCAAATTCGCACCCACGTCGTACTACGAAACCTAGAAGTTTTTAGGGATTTTACTTTGGTCAAAAGTAATTTTCCTTTTAAAAAACCTTACGGAATACTTACTCTCTCTTATTATTGATATTTTTGAGATAATTCTTATTATTATATATTTATATTTATTATATATATATATATATATATATATATATATATATATATATATATATATATAATATATATATATATATAAATAATATATATATATATATATTTATATATACTAAAGGAATTATTTCAAGCCAGACAATTTTTTGGCCGCCGCTACCCCCCACCGACCGGAGTTGTGAGAAACGATTATCAATTTACATTATTTAATATTAGTGTTTGAAGACTTCCTTCACTCGTGAATATACTTTCTTTTTGTGAATATATATAATTTTTTTCTATTATCAAGTAATCACAAATTCAAAAAACCAATTGAAAACCAACAAAAACACCGTTTGTGCACTTGTAATTCGGCTCAACCTTTAGAGAATATCAACTACAGAGAGGTATAAGGAGGGTCATCCTACGAACATCAACCACAAATAAGAGATGTTTTAATAGCTTTGCGCTTACCCGCTCCTCCGCTTCTTTGTGCGTTTTCTAGAGAGCTACCGTACACTCGTTTGATTATCGGTTACAAAAATATTTTCCTTTATTTTGTTTTTAGTGTATGCAAACTCGCTCTTCGTCAAAATTCATTGGTGAACCTTCTATGAATCCTACTTCTACGAATCCGAGACGTCATAACCGTAGACGTTCAAAACAAAGAGTCGAATCGTTCGCTCTTGACGAAGTTCCCATAGTTACGATGGCCGAACAACGTACTATGACGGAATTACTCCGTGCACCCACCGAGGGTTATGCGGAGGCAATCGTAGTACCACCCATTCCCGCTGAGCATTTCGAGCTCAAGCATAGTCTAATCAATCTTGTACTTCAAATCAATTCTTCAGTTTTGAGAAAGGAGATCCTTATGCTCATATTTGATATTTTAACAAGATCACTTCTACATTGAAGTACAAAGATGTGCCCGAGGTGTCGATTAAGCTTATGCTTATTTCATTTTCTATCGATGGTCCAGCCCGGATTTGGCTCGACAAAGAACCTCCTCGTTCTATTCTCACTTGGGACGATCTTGTGTCCAAGTTTATTAACCATTTCTTTCCTCCCTCAAAAACAACAAATCTCCTGAATGAAATTTCAAATTTTAATCAAAAGTTTAAGGAAACGTTTAGTGAGGCATGGGACCGATTCAAGGATCTCCTTCGAGCATGCCCCCATCATGGTTTTACCGAATTGCATCAACTCAATACCTTCTACAATGGTTTGAACCCATCCGATCAAGATTCTTTAAATTCTGCCGCCGGTGGCAATCTTTTGGAAAGAAGTGCACAAGATGTGTTGAAAATCATTAAAAACAAATCAAAAGTTCGTAATTCAAGAAACAAACTGATTGTTTCTCAAGTGAAAACAAGTCATGTCGATTCCTCAAAGATAGAAAGTGTCGTAGCTAGTGTCGTGACTAGTGCGATGACCGCAATGTTTAAATAACATCAAGTAACCCCAGCTCCAGCTTCCTTAAAAGCTGTTGAGGAATCTTGTGTTACTTTTTGGCGGAGCTCATATCTACCGAACAATGTCCTGCCAGCCCCCCACCCCCCCCCGGGGGGGGGCCACCGATGGCAACACTTTTTCGGGTTATCACGACAATATCCAAGGATATGTTTCAGTCGTCGCAGTTAACTACAATCAGGGAAATACCGGATACCGTCCTCTAAGTGTTGCTAACCAAACTCGACCACTGGGTTTTGCTCAACCATATGAGTAAAATAATCAAAACCGGTACAATCAAGGTTACAATCAAAACAGATGAAATTCGAGTTATCAAGCCCCGACTCAACAAACTCAAGTTACTACTTTGAGTGAATTGGAGAAATTTAAGAAAACAAATGAGGCTAGCATGCAAGCTATGAGAAATCATATCGTAATTAAAATCATATATTAAGAAATGAAATGCAAGCTACAATGTCAAATCAAACCAATAAGCTTAAGAACATGATGGCTAGTTTCTTTTAAATGAACACCGCTTCTTCTTCGGGTTCGGGACCACTCCCTAGCAATACCATTGCTAACCCAAAGGGTGAATTGAAATCCATTACCACCCGAAGTGGTATTGTTTTAGATGGACCGTCCATTCCAATGCCTCCTCCATTCATTAATCCGGAGGAGGAAGAACGAGTAGAGGAGACGTTAACGGACCCGGAACTCGTTGAGTATACCATTAAGGTCCCACCTCCTCTTGTCCAAAAACCTCAAGCTCCTTTACAAAAATCTTATGAGATGCCAAAAAGGAACCCTTCACCATCCAAATCCCTTATCCTCAAGGATGAACAAGAAAAAACACAAGACAAAAATGCGAAAATACAAATTCATAAGTTTTGGCAATGTTCAAGATACAACATCACTCAATATCTTCTCTTGTTGACTTTAATCTAATTTTGAAATACCAGAAAATGCTTAAAGCCCTCCTTTCCAATAAGGAGAAACTTTTAGAACTGGCAAATACATCCCTCAATGAAAATTGCTCAGTGGTTATCCTTAAGAAGTTACCCAAGAAACTTGGAGACCCTGGGAAATTTCTCATTCCGTGTAGTTTTAGTAAGCTCAATTGCAAGGCCTTAGCCGATCTATGTGCCAGTATCAACTTGATGCCACTCTCGGTCTGGAAGAAGTTAGGTTTATCCTAACTTATATCCACCCAAATGACCCTTGAATTAGCTAACCAGTCGGTTTATACACCTGCTGGAATTGCAAGGGATGTTTTTGTTTTCGTGGCAATTCACGTTTCCCTGCTATTAGGTCACGTAATTATGAAAAGCGATCCTCGAGTTCCCCTCATCTTGGGAAAACCTTTCTTGAGGACCGCTCGTGCTTTGATTGACGTGCACGGAGAAGAATTGATTCTCCATGACGGTGACGAAAGATTAATCTTGAATATGAAACATGGCACTTCAAGTTATTCTAATAGACATCAAAGAGAATCAACACCATGATTGATATTTACAATATTTCTTACGAAGATTATCTTGAAGACTTGTTCGCAAATGAGAAAATGACAAATCATCTGAGTGCCAATCCCACTTTTTCTTTGGAACCCGACGTCACTCGATCCGATATAAACTTTACCGAAATTATAGATAGATAACCTTTGATCAGTAGGGAGACATGTTCTACTTGAAATTGGCTAAATCTTGATTCTACCAAGGATCTCCCTCCTAATGTCAATCCATTAAGTGGCAAGTACCACTTCTTTTTTTTCTTAAAATCTCTAACTTCTGAAGATTAATGATATGCTCCTGAGAAGTTCGCCGATGAACTACAGCCTTTATTGATCATTTCCACCGAGAAATGATAACATGACTCCGGAAGACGTTATTAGAGAGATCGAATATTTTCTTAACCGTGATCCATTAGCAGAAAATTCTCCTAAGAATGATCTTATTTATACCATTCCCGAGATGTTCACCGATGAACATACTCTTGATTATTCATCTCTACCGAGATATGATGATGCCAATGATGATCTTTTGACCGATAGTGATGAAATGGGAAAATTATTTTATGATGATCCATTTGACTCCAAGGAAAATAAAATTAAAGTTTCTAAACTCTTGGTTGATGAACTTGATTCCACTGGATCGAGTAGTTTCCTTCCCCATTTCCTCGAGTGTGACTCGATTCTCTATGAGGATTTTTTCGAGGTTGATACTTTGACTTCAACCGATAACAAGGACAAAGTATTCAATTTGGGTATACTCGTTCATGAGAACCTTTATGAAGTCACCAATCAAGTAACACCGGATAAGAATGTAAAGAAGAAATCCTCATCTAATGCTTCTTTAATTCTTGAGGATTTTTATCCTCCTCTTTCTGATCATGAACTTCCTTTCCACATAGAAATTCTCGGGTCCGGAACTTTACTCTCGTTTTCATCCGAAAATGAGGAAAAAGTTTTCAATCTCGGGATTCTCATTTTTAAAGGAGTTCATTCACTGCTATTGGAATTATCTCATCGGGACTCTAAAGCTTTCAAAGTCATTAATATTTATGAAAGTCCGATGGAGATTTTTCCTTGCTCTTATGGGGATGACATCCGTGTTTTGGATGTTCCATGTCTCCATTTTTATCCCCCATGAACAACTCAATTCGGGGGACGGGTCAAGCTTAGTGACCTTAAACAAGCGCTTCGTGGGTGGCAACCCATGCTTATCCTAATATAATTATAATAGTAGTAATGAATAAGTGTGTTGTGAGGAGGCTCGCCTCTTCCTTCGCGTGCTTTTGTGTTTGTTGTATTCCAGATTGCCCCAGATTTTGAATCATCTCATGCGACCGTGTTTTGTTCCTTTGTTCACAATCGAGCTTCAACCCTCAGCTCATTATGGAATCCCAATAGCCAATCCTTATCGACTAACGTTTATCTTTATGCAATTTAATAAACGCATTTAATTACTAAAGACCCGTCTTAAAACATTGAGGACAATTATCAATTCTAGTATGGGGGAATCAATCGAATTGATTGTGCATGGCGACCGTTGTTTTCACGTAAATCCTGTTTTTACCACCAAACATCAAAAATCAAAAACAAAATAAAGTGTTTTTCACAATTTTGACTTCCTGCTGGGTAGTAATAAGAATAAATATTGACTCGATCGAGCAAGTTTGAGCTCTAGCTTGTTCCTTAACTTTTAGATTAACATCCGCGATCTTTTTATAAAGATTTAATTTGCGAAGAACGAGAAATGATAGAGTTAATTATGAGTTAGATGCTAAACAAGGATTAGTTGGAAATCTTAAGAGCTCATAAGTGTAGTTTGTGGCTTTTCTCTCTCATAAGCTTCTAACCAGACTAATAATACGTGCTCTCTTCGAAAAATCTAAACTTAAATCTATAATTTTTTAATATGGTCGATATCAATAAATTTTAGTTCAAATTTAATACTTAAATTTTTTTAAAAAAGAAAATTTTCTCTCATATCATGGTAATATAAAGTTAAAAAATGATAAAAAATGAGGTAAGAATAATAATAAACCTTAGTTGATAAAATTTACTGCATCTAGCCGGCTGACCAACCGATGTTGCGTCTTCCTGATAAGCACTAGTAATTAATCCGAGACTGATAAAAGTTTGATGCATCTTGCCGGCTCACAACCGATGTTGCAGCCTTCTAAAAGGTCGAGGATTTCCTTAGTTTAAAGGATGTGTAATTATATTAAGTGTAATAAACGTGAATTAATAAATATAGGGAAAATCTTTTTTTCTTACATTTAAATATGTTTTTGAACTAAGACTATTACATTTTAAGTTGTGGTTCTATGTATATACGGGAAATCCAAGGGTGTTGAAACCGAAGGTCCGTGGCGTCCCGAAAATCCTAGTCTCTGTGGGTGACAAACGCCTGGTCCACATTAGCCGCAAGGTTTGGATGTGCCGAGACAAATTCGCTACAATTGGGATCATCTCCCGCCTTCAAACTCTTTAACCTTTTGGTAGAACGTGTAGCATAGAAATTTTGCAGAACGGTAACCATGGTTGAAATTCAAAATAAGCACATTCACCTAAGATATAATAATTGCCGAGAGCGAAAAGTTTCACAAGGTACAAGTATGAGTAGTGTTAGCATCTTAATTTATATTAAACGGTGATTTCATTTTTGAGCTTGGTTTGGGACGAGTGAAAAGTCGGGGACGATGAATTTATCCTTTTTGGGCATTTTAGGATTGAAATGCATCTTATTCCGTGACCCTAAAGTTATGAAAATAACGAAAGTCCAAACATTCTAGTTAGTTGCTAAAAAGAAAAGTATAAAAAAATGAGAAAAAGGAAAAATACAAAAAATGTGTCAGAATAAGGGTGAATATTTAAAAATGGTCAAAACGGGGCTTTTCAAAACTTATGAGTCTTTAATTCCCTTTGATGAACACTTAGCTACTTTTCGAGGCAATTAGTCAAGGGGGATTGAGATTCTTGGTTTTCTAAAGTGTTTACTTATAGCATTGCGTGAGGACACAACAATATCTTAGTATGGGGGATTTTGGTATGTGCTTAATTACACATACTTTTTACCTAATAAAACGACCCCAAATGACCAAAAACGGACATAAAATGCCAAATATATGCATGTTTTGTGTTATTTACTGTGCAGGTAACGGATATTCACTAAAAGACAAAAATCAAGTCAAAACGGACAAAACCGAGCACGGGAATGGAAAGAGCGTGAAAAGCCAAAAAGTCAAAGTCAACCTAAAAGTCAAAGTCAAGGTCAACTGTCAAAGACGAAGCCGAAACCGAAGAAATACTTAATGGGCCAACCCGCACCCATCTAATGGGCCGGGTCAGCCCATTAGTGTTTATTTACTTATTTAAAAGCCTAAAGTTTAAATGAAAAGCCCATGAATCCTTTTAAACTAAACCAGCCCAAAACCAATAATATAAGCTCAATACACACGTAACATTGTTAGCCTCAACACCCTTTATACTATTTGCACAGTTAGTCCCTATGACTTTGCATCGTTAGTCCTTGAGGACTAACCTTGCTAGTCCTTAACACTAACTTTGTTAACCCTTTTTACCCTTTACCCCTTTTTCCTTTTACACTATTAGTCCTTATAGTTAGTCCCTATCATCCCTACACCTTTACACCATTAATCCCTCACCCCTAACCCCGTTATCAAAATTAAACAAACT
>BQNB010112253.1:0-22189 GCA_026074375.1 Tanacetum coccineum
TTTGAGGTCGTTTTCTGTAACTTGTGTGTATGAACTATGAAGTAGCACCCCAAAGTGGTATTCCGCTGCGTTGTGATTTTGTGGGGGTGTTACACCTATGTTAGTTCTAATCCTAATTCTAATAGGTAAAAGTGGGGTTTCAGCCTGAGAGACTGGCATGGGTTTGGTTGGTGACTATAATCAATTCAAGACGCTTTAACCCAAACAAGCAAATTAACAAAAGATAAAAGAGCGGTCGAGCCTTATGATAGAAAATTGTATTAGCCATCATTAATCTAATTAGAAGTTGGTTTGTTTATTCAGTGTAATGTTTACTTATCTCGAAGAGGCATATCATTCTTAGACTTAGGCGTGACTTCATCCTAAGACCTAGACACATTAATTCTGTCATAATTAAAGAATCCACATAAAGCATCCTTATTACCTAATTATAATCTATCTTAAGGATTAAAGCAATGGTGATCTTGTTAAACCCTAGCTCATAGAGACTTTACCCACTTACTTCTTAATGGCAATTTATACACTAGTAGTCCACTTGTCCAACTATCCAATGGAATCAGAACATTATTTGTTGAATTATCTAGATTCACCTACTAGTTAACATGTTCAATAAACCAAAGGCAATTTCCGTTAACTAGTTAAGCCAGAAGCGTATCCTTAGTTCGATTTTAGAAGGACAATATTTGTGATCCTATGATTCTAGATGTATAAATTACTATATAAAGAGCTATCTTGGCATCTAGATTACTTGGTCCGTATCACTAGATCCAGTTGAATGATAGGTCGCATACAAAAGAACATAAACAAGTATATTGATAAACATAAACAAGCATACATAGATAAATTAAGCAATCGAGATATAAACAAAACCAAATATTCAGATCTTCATAATAATGGCTAATACCCGAAAGTATTAGCCTTTAAACATCATAATTAATACAAGAGTAATTGTTTTAGCCAAGGTAAACTAACCGAGTTAACGAATGATACCAAAAACTGAACGATTACAAAAGTATAAGAAATTACACGTTGTCTTCTATGGATTGGAATGCGTTTCCAGACGTCTTCTGCTCTCTTTCTCCTCTGAAAATCAACTTTTGTGGTTTTGGTATCAAGAATATGATTTAGCACACATAAAACTCATTTTTGAGTTTTCTATTTATATTGTCTGGAAGTCGGTTCGGTACAGCGTATCCAATGGGTTAGATACGGCGCATTGGAGTTTCTTAGAGTAGGGACCACGTTTGATATCTTCCAGAATATTCACATACTATATTTCCATTACGGCATATTGGTCTTCTCTGGATACGACGTATTGATCTTCTTTCCTTTGTGGTCTTTGGTGAGCGCAGGCACGGATACGCCGTATCTTCCTTGATAGATATGACGTATTGGTAGTGAGAATCATTAATCTTCAAAATATCTTTGTTTAAGCTCCAGAATGCGCGCCTTTTGCTAATATTCACCAAGTACTCCATAATTACTGCAATTCTCAAATACAAACGATTAAGTAACCTTAGCAATAATTATACACAAATGGGTTAATATCATAGGATAAATGATGCTATAAAATAGATATTATTTGATGTCATCAAATATCCCACAACTTGAATCCTAATTTGTCCCAAGTACCTTTAGAAGTTTATAAAAATTTATCCTTAAGGATATTTTCCGTTAAAGCATTTATTTGATCTATTACAAGTACACAACCAAACACCTCACAAAATAAGAAGATGAAAACACTCAAATCACTCAACTAATCTATGTGGTAACATGTAACTAATTTGCTCAATTGCTCGGTCGTGACGAGTATTCTATTATAAGCTTGGCAAGGATACACATCTCCACTGCTAAAGCTAATGAGTAACAAGTTTTTAAAGGTAAATATGGGTTTATATGATAAGGCTTAGGGTTGATTACTGTAACTAATCTTTATCGATACCAATATTCCTGGAGGGCAATAAAGACTACACATACATACCCGTAACGACGAGATAGACACATGTGACTGCTCACTCCCACCTCGAATAAGCTAAAGAGTAGGAATATTAGAGTAATATAGGGTATGGATCTTCTAACTTTCACCAATAGTAATAAACCAACAAGGCAGCTGAGACATGCATACATGACCGTAACGACGGAATAGACATGCACGCTCGATCGCATCCTCATTCGCGTAAACCCTTGGTTATTGATTAGGAAAGGGAAATAAATTTTTATTAAATAAAAATTACGAAACAAATAGATTAAGTCTAAAATACAACTTGCTAGACAATTTTTTTCCTGACCGTTACCATGATAAAGATACAACTATTTACAACGTCTTGATCATAGATCAAAAACAACAACCTAAGTTGGCATTCCCGTAACAGTCAACTTCCCAATCATCCCATACTTTACATACTTTACAAGGCAAGTGGCGATATCTTCCACTTTATACAATACTCTACATCGTCGATTTGTATCAACGAATAATCGATCCTTCGTGTAATTCCTTTGGTAGTTGCGAAACGATTATCTTCAAACTTTCTTTCTCTTTTTTTGTTGTGATTTTTTTAATTTTTTAATTTTTTTTATTTTTTTTCAACACTATACTACGAAACTCGGTGTAGTTTCACCATCTTCACGATCATAAAAATTCTGGATAATTCCTTTGTTAATTCCTTCGTTCTTCGGACGTACCAATAATTGCGATGGTAGTAAAATACATGAGTTTTGACTATAATATACATTCCTATTTGCGATGTGCAAATTTATTCTAATCGTACCAAAGATAGAAAATTTTGACACAGACTGGGAGGAAATAAAAACTTCTTACACTTAGCGCAACTAGCAAACTGTAAAATAAACTTACTCGAACAGGGTAGGCTAAGGGTGTAAAGGTGTAACGAAACAAATAATTGGTGTTATTGTTGTTTAGTTCCTAAAGGATTGGCTTACGGGTTGTTCTAGAGGTATCTTACTCTTAAAGTGAGAGTAAACAAAGGGTTTATACGGGGGTTTACTAACCTAAATGTAGTTAGTATATAGCGGTCCTAAATATATTTGGGGGCCGCCAGATGATTCGTAAAAATCTATATATATAATATATAAGCAAACAATCAACCAAATACCTTTAGCCAAGGTTTGGTCAAGAGTTCACAAAATAAAATATATACGTAACCGGAAGTATGATTCCCGGGTCGTTATGTCCCAACGAGGCTTGAATGGAAAATCGAATGACGGATTGACGATATATGCTTGAATGAGAAAGAGTTTGGATTTTGTTTTTCTAATTAAAATGCAAAAACGATTAAGAAAACCTAAAAACGAGAGCTAGAACAAATTTTAAACTAAAACGTAGACGAAAATGTGAAAACGCGAGGGGTAAAAACCTAAATTTTGCAAATTAAACCCTAGACTAAAATTTTCTTTTCAAATGTGTTCTAAATGACAAATAATGAAGTTTAAAAAAAACTAGACTAAAAACGGAGGTCGTTTGACCCAAAAACGAGTCAAAACAAAAACCGGGTCAAAACCCGTTCTTTAGAAATTAAATTTTTTAAAAATTAACCCTACAGAAGTTTTAATATTTTTCCTACAAAATATATGAAAAAAGAAAATTTTAAAAAAAAAGTTTATATTTTTCTGATTATTATTTTATTTTTTATGATTTTTTTAAGTTTTAAAAGAAAATAAATTATAAAAAATACTAAACATTTATAAAAAAAATGAAAAATTCACACAAAATAGTTGAGAGTGTGACAATCCTAAGAAAAATAAAAATCACCACTCAGCTTATCGGGATAAGCCCGAATAAGCTAAAACAGCTTATGTGCTGTTTGGGCTAATAAGTCCTTATAAACCAAATGCCCCCAAGGTCTAACACAAAAGACCCAAGGGCGCAGATGGTTAAGGGATGTGTGTTAAAGGGTTGAGGTGAGGTCGAGGTCTTGGGTTCGAGCCCTGCGCTCACCCTTGACTTCCCTCCTTCCCCTTTTATTTTTTTTTCAAAATTTTTTTTACACAAACTTTTTAAGCACTTGAAAATAAGCTTTTTTCTTAACTATGACTTTTTGTAAAACTCACTAATAAGCACGTGAATAAGCAAAAAAGCTATGACAATACCTTTTTCTTTTCTTTTCTCTTTTTCACACTTAAGCAAACAAAGACAAACTAATGAGCTTAAGAGCTCGAATAAGCAAACTAAAACCCTTAAATAAGCTAGAATCCTACTTGTACTAATCTAATAAGCTCATAAAATGGAAATAAGCAGCTTAATCTCAAAAACAAGCAACAAAAAAATGGAATAAGCCAAAGGGCTTATGACTGTTTTGCAAACAGATGGGACAGCTTTTGGGGCTCAATTTTAAGCCCCTTAAGCTGTTTTTGAGGCCAAGTGGGGCCCACAGCCTTGGTGATTTGCCAATAAGCTTCAATAAGCCCCACTTATTTTGGGGTTTGAAACACCAATAAGCACACTTATAAGCAAAAACAAACAGACAGATTGCCTTATTAAGCCAAAGTCTTATTTTTTTTTTCTTTTTTGGATTTGATTTTCAAGGAAAATAAGCACAAGTAAATGGGAGGTAAGCTAAAACAGTCCTATATTCTAACCTAATAAGCTAATGAGGATAAAAATAAACTAATAAGAAAAAGCAAATAAGCCAAATTAAGCCAATAAGCCCATTGGCTCAATTTGCAGCCAAAACAGCCAACATACCCTCTTTTGGCTTATTTTTAAGCCATCTACAGGGACTCTTAGGGAATAGGCTCTTAGTGGCTTATAGATTAGCTTCCTGGCTACCTAGAAAAGCAAAGAGATCCTAAGGTTCTTGACAAAATAAGCTATAAAAACTGCTGCAAATTGGTGCTTTTGCACCAGGGGAACTACAAAGCCAAACAGCCTATGAATGGCTTTTCAAGCTTATTTTTAAGCTGGAAATTGGATTCCAAAACCCAAATGGTTTGTACCCTTTAAAGCTTATCCAATTCAGATTAAGCCCAGCTTATGCTCAAAAATTGGAAGTCTAAAAACTATTTTAAAAGTCTGACATGTTTAAGTGAAAAATGGACTTATGATACTAGAAACTTGGTCTTGGTTATTTTGACAGAAAAATAGCTAGACCCTAATGACTCAAACTATTGCTTTGGACACATAGAAAAGACACAAAAACTAAGACTCAAGAGGTGACTACTAACAGCTCATTCAAAATAAGCTGTTTGACCACCCTCTTGTCACCACAGTTTACACTCTTTTAAGAAAACTAGAAAAACCAATGAAATGATTTAAAACTCAAAAAGACTTTGTTGAAACTTGTGTTTTGGAAAATTTGAGTTTCGTAACCTGTTGGACCGTACGTAGGAAGAACACGGCGAGATTTCTAGTAGTTGTGGACCGAAACGAGGTTGGACCGAAACAAGGATAACCGGAACGAGTAAGCGATGAGTCAACCGATCTAGCATATCTTAGTTTGAGACCGATCGAGTTCCTTATAGTGACAACCGAACGAGTTCCTTCCTAGTGACAACCGAACGAGTTCTTTCCTAGTGACAAACCGAAACAAGCAGGACCGAACTAGTAGGACCGAACTAGGTGTACTTTGACGGTTCGAATATACGTTGATAACCGAACTAGCAGGACCGAATGAGTAGGACCGAACGAGGAGAACCGAACGAGTTAGACCGAACTAGCCTGTTTTTCTTGTCAAACCGAACTAGTGAAAATAAATTAAGTTTAATCTTAACATAACTTTCTCCTAACTTTCTTTCTGATTTTGGTAATTATACGGTTATTTCTTTTGCTTGTAAAATCACGTGAAACAAACAATGTTTTCCCGGTTTGTCAAGAATTGTAAATCCGTGTAGTTCAGTTCAAGGACTCATCAATCACGTAATCTAAAAAAACAATTTCTTTTTTACCAACGATTCGATCAATTTGTAATCGTTCTGATACCAAAAATGACGACTTCTTGTTGATTAAATCACTTCTCTCTGAGGTGACATAAACCACCGTTGCTTGAATATAAAACACTTGTATGATTCATGGAGTAAAAGCAGAATGAACTTTTTTGATGTATAGAACCATGGGAAGAATGATTCTTGCATATGTTGTAAAAGGACCGCTTGTTTGGCCTTTAATCAATGAGGATGGAGTCAACAAGGCTCTAAGGAATATGTTAAACTAACCCCAGCTGAAGCCATTCAAGCTGATTGCGATATCAAAGCATAAACATCCTTTCTCAAGGACTTACCAACTGAAATCTATGCTCTTGTGAGTCAACATCGGGTGGCAAAGGATCTTTGGGAGAAGATTAAACTGCTAATGCAAGGAACGTCATTAACAAAACAAGAACGTGAGTGCAAGCTGTATGATGAATTCGATAAGTTCACTTACAAGAAAGGAGAGACGTTACCTGAGTACTACTTGAGGTTCACTCTATTACTCAATGATATGAACATTTACAAGATGCCATTGGAGCAGTTTAAGTAAACAACCAAGTTCTTAAACACTCGTCCTGATGAATGGAGCAAATTTGTTACTGATGTTTAAATGGTCAAAAGACTTGCACACTAACATTGTTGATCAGCTCTTGCCTCTCCTACAACAACATGAACGAAATGGTCAAATGAAGTTCGTTTTTTGATGCACTGAACGCTAACCCAGATCCTCTTGCTTTGGTTGCATCTCACCAATTAAATCAGCCAGCTTATCTTCTCATCTCCCTCACTCACCACAGTCTCTTTCTACTCTTCACGTTCACATATCAGTCTTCACAGTTGTTCACCTTATCAAACTAAACAATCACAACAAATCATTCAACACCTTCTTTCAATTATTATCAACAAATGAGTATCAATCCACCGGTAACCACACAGTTTATCTCATCAACCATCAATCCCACAATTGGGGGGGGGGGGGTAATACATTTATGGCTTTTTACCCACACAACCTTATCAACAGCAATCAAACCAGAATTTCCAACAGACTCCAAGTATAGTTATTTCCTGTGTTTCCAGAATGGATGATCCAATTGACGCAATTATATCACATGATGTCATTCTTAATGTGTTGTCACATCCTGGTATCTACTCCCATTAGTCAGCTAAGGACTTCGGTCAAACCTCGTCAACAAGTACCATCTTGATGGAAAGTGATGTGCAACCTGTTCAGGGAGAACAAACTACTTATGCTTCTGGAACAACAAAAAAGAAAAATGAAAAATTACACACTGGTGCAAGTGGTAGCAACACGGGGAACAAGGCGGTTATTTGTTTTTTTTTTATTACAATTGCAAAGGGGAGGGTCATTTGCCAAAACAATGTACTAAGCCCAGAGGAAAAGGGATGAAACATGGTTTAACGATAAAGTGTTGCGGTGCATGCTCAAGCAAGTGGTCAAGATTTATAATGAGGAAGAAATAGCTTTTGGCAGATCCAGGACTTTCCTGACATCAAACTCTCAGAACATCATTCACCCAAACTGCTGGCTTTCAAGCTAGATGATCTGGATGCCTAAGATCTGATTGTTGTTGAACTCAAACTTCAGCCAAGATTGCTCTCATGGACAATCTCTCAAGGAATGGCTCAGATGCACTCACGAGGGTACACAATCCAGTACAATCTGAACTATGAACTTATTCAATCAAAGTGGGAGCAGATAATGAAGTCTTATTGAACAGTCCATGCGTGAGGTCAGACAAGAAACTGATATAACCAGTGATTGCAATATCATACTTTTATCAGTATCTGAGTGATAACATCAGAAACTTTAATAATTTCTAACTCTTAGCTGAAAAGATGTCTGATATTGTTATGTTTGACCAAATTAAGTACCCAAGTGACGCATTGCACACTGTAATAATGCTTTTGACTTACCTGTGCTTGACTAAATTTAATGAAGAGGTTAAAGTTTTTGACAGAATAAGCAAATGTTGAAAACAGTTTTTCAGGGATCAAATGAACAGTTTGACTAGATTGTACGTCATTAAGCATATTTCTTTTCGATCATGTGCAAGGAAAAGGATTGTTTATGAAATAGTTTCTGAACTCAAAAATGAGTTGAAATTAGAAGAAAACAGAAATATTGATAGAGAAATTGCTTTAGAAAAGAAAATTAAGCAACTTGACAACATCATTTTTAAAAGAGGTCAATCTGCGCAAATGTTCATTATGATGGACTAATATCCAAATCTGGTCATGATCATTCTCAGAACATAGCTAACGTTTTGATATAACCTTTCTGTCTATAAGAAAGCTCGGGGTCAAAGCCAAAGCTGTATGACTGGAATACCATTCTTTAAAATGGATAACTATTGTGGTTCCGGATTCTGATGAAAAATTAGAGCTAAGTGAAAAGAAGTCGTTCAAAAATGCTTTTCGAAAGAACATGATTCCATTGTTTGAGAAACTTAAGTAAACTCGAACCCATTAATTATGCTTTTCTTAATTCGATCTACAAATGATTTGTTTCGACAAACTAATTTATATAGTGAACATGTCTTAAGAAAACCACTGCCACAGCTATCACTGAGGGCACGTGGGGGTTTGAACATACAAAGGCTTGTTTTCGCGATGAAATCATTCCGTTTATAAAAAGTATTAAAAGATATCTTCAATAACTTCAACCAATACTTGGTTGAAGAACTTGCCGATGTCCAAAATGTCTTCTATAAATGGATCAGGCTATCGATATAACATCGCTTGGAGTCCAGAACTTCGAAGTAAATGAATCATGTTTTGTGTGAAAATGTACGACTTCTTGGCACAAGCAATTGTTAAGGATATTGTAAAGAACACCGTTGTAATTTGTGGTGAATGCAAGTCGGGTGAACTGGTGAATGAAATGTCAAAAGTGTTCGACATGACTGAGCTTCTCTATAAAAGGATTTTGTGATAAAGAAACTTACGATAAAAATATTTGCAAAGTTTTACAAACTCTGAAATACAATGCATCTCTTTGGAAGCTTATTCTCAACTTAATCAAGAAATTTTCATCAAGAAAAACAGTGTTTTAAATCAAATGCTCGAGTTTTTAACCTCAAGTTGTTCGAATTAATTGAATTGAGTGCTCTGTCTCAAAGGGAAAGACACAGTCATTGTCAAGTGAAAGAGGAAAATTAAAGTCCTAATGGAAATTGTGGATGAGAGTACAATCAAAGGGACATTGGATGAAATTGAAAACTCTTAACATTGAATGGAAAATAGGAGTGACAAAAACTTGTTGTGAGAATGAGCATTGAAACAGACTTATAAGCAATTTTTGACTCGAAATTACCAAAATGTGTCAATCAAAAAAAAAATTAAAAAAAAAAAAAAAAAAAATAAAAAGAACCCCCCCCCCCCCCCCCCCCCCCCCCCCCCCCCCCCCCCCCCCCAACAAGCACAATGTGATGCATTAATCAAGCAAGTCATATAAAGTTGGGGAGAATTTCTGATTTTAAATGCAAAACTTCGAGGAACAAGTTTGGTCATAGCTAGCCCACTTAAAAAATGAGTTACGGAAACTTAAGGAAATGCGTTAGATAAGAGGATTCGTGACCCACCTCTGATGATCAAAAGAGTCTAAGGAATAACCATGGAAACCTATTCACACCAAATTGTTGGAATTAAAGGACTGTCACTCCTGTATATTATGCAATACCTGGGATAGAAGCTTGGTCCTTTGGGTTATAGTCGAAACTCATGTATAAGGCAAATTTTCCTCAAGATCCACTTTTAGAGTCTGCCTTTAGGATATACAAAGTCATTCAGGATTTGCTTTCTACAACATAAGTAGATCATGCCATTGCATCAACAATTGCGGTCCTCAATTACTTGGGGACATACGAGGAAAAGGACAAGAAGTTTTGGTTTGGCGAATCACTCACATCCCAGAAACACAATAACATGACTCGACTTAAAAAATAGTTTCTAACAAGCGTGTGTTGCATTCTACAGGAGTAAGATTTCTATAGGTCTTAGGCGGTCACAGCCTTCAGGCAATACCAAGAATGATCGGATTTTGCAAACACAAGTGTAATTCGAAGTATAAAGTAGAAGGCACCCTATGAACGTTAAATTAGTTTTGAATAAAAAGAATGGTACTGTTAATGTTAATGATCGGCGGTTGTGAGAATCTCAAGTAACAAGTTAATTGATTTATGTCTGTATTCCCGTGATGATTGCATGTCTTCTGATATTTTGTGTCGTTTCTAATTTTATGAATGATGTGAAAATTTAATGCTAACTAAGAAGATTAAATCTAAGAAGATATTTGGAAACCAACAGGAAAGATGTTCACTTAGATTGGATATATTTGGGACCTACGGTCGGACACTTCACTATTGTACGAAATGGCGTGCCCTTTAACAAGGTTACCACATACTATTGTAGTGCCCTCTAGGAAACTATTTGTTCTAGACTCTGACATCACCTGAAACGGTTGTTTAATTGGTATACTCAAGGAAACTAGGAAGAATAAAAATAATGAGTCCGTTAGCAAAACTAAGGTTTTTATTCAATGTCTGGCAAACACAAACAGGTACCAGTAAATCCTGGGGCTCTACAAAAACCATTTTTCCCCATCATATCTTCTCTGATGAATGCAGGTTGTCCAAATCGTCCTCTGGTATTTGGATTCCGGTTGCTCGAAGCACATGACCGGAGATCGCTCTCAGCTCAACCAATTTCATCAGTAAATTCTTAGGGGACAGTTAAATTTGGAAATGATAAGTTGCAATGTATGGGTTTTGGAGACTATAGATAGGAATGTTACCATTTCAAGTGTTTATTAGTTGAAGGACTTGGGGCATAATCTATTTTCTGTGGGATCAATTCTGTGATTCCTATCTTTGAAGTGCTTTGGTCCACAAACATGCTTTTTTCGCAATTCTAGAAAGGTGTTTGATTTTACTTGACGGGATCTCGAGGGATAACCTTTATTTCACTATACTCCACTTGGGAATATGATGGCATCCTCTCCTATTTGTCTATTGTCAAAGGCGTCTAAAACCAAGTCTTGGTTATGGCATCGTCGTCTATCTCACTTGAACTTTGGTTCTATCAATATCTGTCAAGAAATGGACTGTAGAGGTCTCCCGAATGTCTCAAGTTGAAATAGGATCACTTATGTTCTGCATGTGCATTAGGCAAAAGTTCAAAGAAACCCACAAACCCAAATCTGAAGACACCAATCAAGAAAAACTCTACCTGTTGCATATGGATCTATGTGGGCCAATGCGTGTCGCGAGTGTCAATGGAAAGAAGTACATCCTCGTTATTGTCGACGACTACTCTCGATTTACATGGTGTAAAATGTTGCGATCAAAAGATGAAGGACTCCAGCTTTTATTTATACTTTGAAGATGATCCATGTACGACTTAACGGAAACCGTCATGACGCATCACGAACAGTCTAATGGACTGACGTTTGTTATTCAGAATATTACTGTGCATATTATGAGAAGGGTGGTATCTCTCATGAAAACATCAGTTGAACACTCTACCACAGCCAAAACAGTTTTGTTGTAGAAAAGGGACGAAATCGTACGCTAATACGATGCAGCCCGGCATATGTTAATTTATGCAAAAGCTCCTTTATTTCTATGGGCCGAAGCGGTTGCCACAGCCTGTTATACCTCAAAAATCGTTCCATGATACCGTCGTCGTCACGGTAAAACACCATATGAGCTTTTACACGACAAACCTCCGATCTATCGTATCTACATGTGTTTGGTGCACTTTGCTACCCAACGAATGATAGTGAGAATTTGGGCAAGTTACAACCAAAGGTGTTTATTGGTTTTTCATTGGTATGCACTCTACGAAGAAAGCATTTCCGGATTTCAAAAGAGTAACCAGACGAATAATTGAAACCATTTATGTTGATTTTGATGAGCTGACCGCAATGGCTTCTGAACACAGCAGTTCAGGATACCCGTCTTCATGAAATGCACTACATGTTTCGATCAGTCAGGATCGTTGCCTACAAATCATCCTTCTTCAACACATTCGTTCACACCTTCGAGATATGACTGGGGATTTGTTGTTTCACAAATGTATGATGAGTCACACCTATTCCCCTGAATTATGTTGATGTACTAGCACCAGAAGTCATGGCTCCTATTATGTAGCAGTTTGCACCTGACATGCTGAATCAATGGTTCACCTTCCTCAATACAGTTGATCAAGATGCACCATCACCAAAGTAATCTCAATACAACACAAGAAACTCAAACTCCTATATTTCTCATGATGTTGAAGAAGTAATCATTGATATTGAAGTGACACATATGGGTTATGAATCCGATACTTCTGTTTTCTAACTCAGATGTTCCTTCTGATACAATATAATCATCCGTCGTTATTCATTACGAACTTATCTCAGGTACATATCTATGTCGATGATATTATCTTTGCTGCATCTAATCCTGAACTGTGTGATCTATTCGCTAAAATAATGTGTTCTATATTCAGATGTCGATGATGGTAAAATTCATTTTTCTTAGGACTACAGATTTTCTTTAGTCCCAGAGCATCTTCTTAAACAATCCTAAATATGCTCTTGAAATCAATAAAGAAAATATGGACTATTGAATTCTTGTGACCCAGTGGATACTCCATGGTGGAGAAGTCCAAACTGGATGTGGATAATGAAGGAAAATTCTGTAGATCCATCCCACTATCATGGTATGATTGACAACCCTCCTTTATCCTAACAGCCAGTAGACCTGCACTACAATTTGCTTTATGATGTGTGCCCGGTAACAGGCGCGGCCTACCGAAAAGCAACCTATATGCTGTAAAAAGATCTTACGTATCTAAAGGAAAACGTCACATCGGTGGTCTTGGTATTCGATGGATTCTTCCCTTTGCGCAATAACACATTTGCATGATGCGGTTCATGCCTGGTTGTCAAGATACACGCCGTAGCACATTGGCAGTATACATACTTTTGGCGTGATAGACTTGTAAGCTGTGTTCTAAAAGGCAGAAAGCGCTGCTATATCCAGTCGAAAGCTGAATATTTGCTTTGTCAGGTTGTTGTGCTCAACGTCCTTTGGATGAGTTCCACAACTTACCGACTAAGGCTTTGGATTCAATAAAATTCCAATGTTACTATGATAAACAAAAGCGCTATTGCCTTATGTTTCAACAACGATTCAACTTCCAGATTCCAAGCATATAGACATCTGGTTTCACTTCATCAAGGACGCATGCTGAGAATGGTGTGATCTAACATTACTTTGTCAATACGGAATATCATATTGGCGGGACATTCTTCACTTAACTCTTGCCGAGAAAGAATTAATTTCTTATCAAAAAGCTGGCGGAATGCGAAGTTTTACGCCGGATACTCTGAAACAATTGGCAGATGAAGTTGATGAATAGTGGTGGTACCTATTCAAATATCCTGTATAATAAGTACATACTTAAAATTAGAAAAACACAAAAAGATTTTTTATTTTGTCTTTTATTTTTTATAAATTTTATAAAAAACAAGAGAAAAATATAATAATTCAGTAAAACCATAAAGATTTTTTATTCTTTTTTTTATATAAACTTTTCAAAAAAAACAAAAACAAAATTAAAATAATGAGAAAAATTCAAAAAGAAGTTTTTCAACTGGCATGTCTTCTGAAATACGATAACATTTCGGTCTCTAGAAATGTCATTTAACAATGATACAAGGCCTTGTAAATGAAGTCTTAGAGCGGATGTTACAATTTTTAAAAACATTGCCAAATGGCTTGCTATTATTTCGATAGCAACCGTTATCATCTTAGGGAGTATTTCAAAAAGGAACTTGACCCTTCTCACGGGTATTTATTCTCCGGGCATGGTCTTCTTTATGAACCATGACATAAGGTTGTGATTACTTTGCATCACAACCCGTGCTTCCTATATCCATAAGTGTACGTTTCAGTGCATCTATGTGAATAAATAAGAGAAATCTTATTTATCTTGGTGTTTGTTGTTTTGTCACATACAAAATCATTCCATCATCTGAAAATAATTTTCAAGATACATTTGACTTCTCAAACAATGTCTACAGCTCTTTAAATAGAAAACGGGTCATTGTTTGAGGGGGAGAGAATGTCAAATTTCTTTGTCATGATCAAATGAGCTGTAAAAAGGGAAAAAGATTTTCAAACGATAACGTAATATCTCATGATAGAAAGTTAATTATGTTTAACTCGATTGTGCTTTATGTGTTACTTGTTTTATGCCTTTAGGGTGTAGTTTGCTAAATTATGTCTATAGGTATGAGAGTATAAAACATTAAGGACCATGTGTGCTATTTGTTTAACTTGAATATACCTTATAAAACCTAATTTGCAAGATTAATAAGTAGTGTTAAGATGAGGGGCCAAATGTGTCAAAGATAAAATTGGTTTTTAACACTACCACCCCCCACCCGTCCCCATCACTGTTCACACACTCAAACACATTCAAACACACACACACGAACACACACTCAAATCGCATCCCTTTTAATTCTTCTTATCAAGATCAAATCAGATTAAGGTACTCTTAATAATTCGTTCCTTACACTTCTATAAGATCATATCCTATTCGAATTGTGCTTTCATGGTGATTTGATCTCGATCAACCCTAACTTCAAAATTAGGGTTCATCAAAATCGAACCAAGATGAAATCTCGAATTGAATGAGGCGTTTTGCTTAGATTGGTGTATAGAATAATATATTCTCACAAGTTTGTCATTAGGATTAATTTCAAATGTATACTTGATTGATTTTGTGCTCGGAGAAAAAAAATTAGGGCTGTGCTATATGTGTGTTAGGAGTTATGTGTGGAATAACCATATATGATATGTAATGTTCATCTCATCTAGTGATTAGTTCATTGTTTCCCCTCTCGAAGTGTCTATGTGTAAATTGTTGCTCGATAGAAACTTTACTCAGTATGGACCGATCGAGTCAATGACGACCGAACGAGTGTCTTATAATACGGACCGAACGAGTGTCTAAACGTGAGGGCCGATCGAGCAATTTACAATATGGACCGAACGAGTGTCATCTAAACTGGACCGAACGAGTGACTAAACGTGAGGACCGAACGAGTGACTTACAATATGGACCGAACGAGTGTCAGTGTAAAGGGAACCGATCGAGTGAAATTTAGTAAGAACCGAACGAGGGGATTCAGTATGAACCGAACGAGTGAATCCTTGTAGGGACCGAACAAACGACTGATAGTGAGGACCGAACGAGAGAAAGATAGTGAGAACCGAACGAGAATCAGTTAGTGAGGACCTTAGAAAGTTCGTTGGTGAGAGATTTGTCGGTGGACGACCATACGGGTGTGACCTACGGCTACTACAAAGTAACAATGATCTATCATATGTTGTTCTCATCTTAAAAAGGTCAATCCTCGTAAATACTTTTATCTTGTGAATATGTTCATTAATAGTGTAGATTTTTGGTGAAAAATAAGATGTGCTCGAGTACAAATTTTTCAAGAATTTCTTAGTAAATTCAAAATTTTCAAATAATTGTACTCAGCATCATCTTATAATCCCTCAAAAGTTGAGGGGGAGCAATAATATGTTCCAATCTGCTGGCATATCTCATTTTGTCCCCGAACGGTTAATCAATTGATATCCAAAATATCAAGGGATTAACATTTTGGATAAGGGGAGAAAATGAGAAAAAAATATTAACCTGGACTTAATGAATACTGACAAATGATCAAATAAAATGGACTCAATGCACTCCATACCTAGCATGTACTACGATTACGATGCACATGTTAAGGGGGAGCTTTTAGTGATGATGAAAAACTCTCAAAGTGTAAATCTTTTGATATTTATATCAAACACTTTGATTGAAATTTTCAATGTTTTTGGAAGGATCGTGATGAAATACCCAAAAGACCGACCATGTTCTTAAATTTATGAAGTTATAAGGCGGTTAAGCTTAGGTATTCAGATCCCATGATCCAGCCAGAACCGGAGGGATCTACCAGGGAATATCCACTATTATGTAGAAGTCCTTAGGTATGATTAAAAAGGAGAAAAAGTGAGAATAGGGAATAATGCCGACTGAGATGGAGCTAACACTGGAACAAACCCAACAAGGTGTTAGTTATGAAGTCTCGGTAAGCATTGAAGGGGTTGAAGAATGAAAAAGAAATATAAGGATAAAGGGTGAAAAGAAAGAAGCCCTTCATACACTTAGGCAGAAACCGGGTCAATACATAATCTGTTATAAACGTCCCCCAAAATCACAAAAGTTAGTTTTTCCGACATTGAAGACAGTCATGGACCCAGTGACGCTAAGCACAAACCCCTCCCAGCTACTCAAAGTCAGAAAGACTTTGTTTCAAAACTCACGGAGATACACTCATTTCTATTGACTCTCTCACTCCGAGTTAGTTGATATTGAAAAGGTGGCACTCAGCTCCAGCCTCCGATCACTAAAATCAAAGTGCACTATTGAGTCTAGAGCCAAAAAGAGATCATCCATAAATCTCATTAGGACACTTGTCAAATTATTCTTGCTAACCTCACACAATTTGAATCCCAGAAACAATTTTAAGAGTCCTTCCGCATTATCCTTGTGATTTTTGTCCAAAACATCAGATGAATTCTTCACAAGAGATGGAAATCCTGCTTGAAGCAACATCAAACAAGCAACATGTTAGGTACTTGTGCGATTCTTTACGAATCAAACTTGTGACAACTGGAAAGAAACGATGGTGCGATTCTATAAGAATCAAACTTGTTCCAGGAAATGGATCAACGGTTGTTAATGAATTTTTGAAATGATAAACACTCTCGGTGTGTCACAAAAACAATTTTGTAAGTGGATACACCGAATGATTTTCAAATCATATCTATATCAATCGGTGAGAGTACTCACTGGTTCACCTCTTATCGTGCTGTCTGCTTGAGACGTTCTGATAAAGAGAAACAGATGAGTAACGAATGAATCTAATACATATGTTGTTAGAAAGATTCATTAACTAAAGCAGGAAATCCTGTCAAGAAGATTCTTACTTAAATTTGAATCATATCTGATCAACAGGTCGATCCGCACGCATCCGAAGTTCTCCAACCATAAACCTGGGCGAATGACAAAGCATATTCGTCCCACTGCTTTATTTCTAATGTTTTTATGGCAGGCTACTTAAAATGGTGTGAGGTCCATGATTCCAGCTGTCTCACAAGATCCATAGCCACATGCTCATACCCGACCGACAAACATAAAGACATCATGAAAGCTCAAGTACATGTTTCAAAGACTTCCGCTACTCTGATACCACACATCTTTCTAGAAGTGTCAAAGTGTTAAAGTTAAAGAATTTCAAGAAAGATGCAACATTAAAGCTTTTCATGAATGGTATGAGCATGTCGGTCCAGAAGACGCAAGTCCACAAGATGGCACTCAAAGTTTCAAGATGGCAAAGAGATTGTGCTTGGTTGATGATCTCAAGATGCTCAAGATCACAATGTCAAATACAAGTTCAAGGAACAAGCTCAATCCAAGAAGTCAATGATCACTACAATATATTCACAAGAGAAAGTCAAGAGTACGAGCTAAAGACTAAGGATAAAGCATAGTATGCTAGGTTTAAAGTTTGTAAATTGGAGTGACCTCCCTTAGGGGGAGATTGTTGGAAACACGAAAAGTGTCGGTCACTTCCAAGTTGTAACTGGTCTTAGCTCGTAGTTAGTATCATGATTAGATTAGTAATCTAGTCCGGCCCAAGGCCCATGGGTGGCCCAACTAAGCCCATGGCCGGCCAATGTTAGGCTATATAAGTCCCTCTCCTAGTCTTGGAGAGGGTTGGTTGTTCCATTTTTCCATAAGTTCATTTATACAATTCATCCATTTTCCATCCAATCTCTCTCTAACATCACAACCCACATCTCACTCTTGTTCTTGGTTTGATCTTAAGATTACTAGTATTCTACATCACCCGAATGATGGAGAGCTTGAGGATGATGTACTTCGTGAAAAGTTATAGAAAATCAATCTTCTCATTGCTAAGATCGAAGCGTTAAAAGACAATCCCACTCCATCTTCTAATTTTATGACCAAGTCTCCCTTCACATCTCCTAACTCTTTCCTGGAGGAGACCAACATTTCTTATAATTCTTTACCCGAGTCCGAGACTTTCTGCTTTAATTTAGAAGAGAAAAGTAGTGGAAATCCCACTTCTTATACTGATTTATCTCTTCCAGATTATGAAGCATTCTTTTGTGATAGTGAACCCGATTCGAGGGATTTCACAATGGATTCTTTTGTGATCAAGTCTCCTATCCTCGTTGAGGATGGTGACTCCTTCTTGGAAAAATTTAAAACAACTCCCGAGCTTGAAACTTTTAAATTTGATATTGAAGAGAAGAATAATGACAGTACTACTATTCATGATGATATTTCTCTTCCGGATTTTGAATGTGTTTATTTTAAGAGTAAGCCTGATCCGGGAGATTTGACTTCTATTGACCCCGGGATTCGTGAGAACGTTTCTTCTACGACAAATGTGAAGTTACCATTCGAGGATGAACAATCTCCTCTCTTCGCTTATGTTGTATGGATCTTTCTTTCTTTTCTCATGTATCTCGTTGTTCCTCTATATCTTCTCTCCTCTGGGAATGAAGATACCATTTTTGACCTCGGCATCTCCATTTATCATTCATTTATGCCGGGTGTATCTCATCAGAGTGGAACTTTCATGAAATTCAATGTTTATCCAAACCACTTGAATGAAAGTCCGATGGAGATTTTATCTTCCACTTGCTTCCCCATGGACCAATGAATTCGGGGTCGAGTCAAGCTTAGGACTCGGTTAACAAAAATAAGCGCTTCGTGGGTGGCAACCCATGCTTATCCTTTTAGTTTTATTTCTAATAAATATGTTGTGAGAGGGCTCGCTTCTTCCATTTTCCGTGTTTTGTATTTTGTGTTATTGTCCAGGATTGCCCGGATTTTGAAGCCTCTCGTGCTCGTGGTTTTGTCTTTCGTTCACTCGAGCTTCAAATCCTCAGCTTCATAATGGGAGTCCAATATCCTAATCTTACCGACTAACGTTTATCTTTGAGCATACTTAATAAACGATTTTTAAATTTACGTAAACCCTTCTTAAACAATTAAGAAAAGTTTAGTTCTAGTATGGGGGGATCTATCGATTTGATTGTGCCTACAGTCATTGTTTTCACATAATCCTGTTTTTACCACCAAAATACCAAAAAATTCAAAAATTCAAAAAAAATTCAAAAACAAAATAAGTGTTTTGTCACAATTTTGACTTTCCCGCTGGGTAGAATAAGAATAAATTTTGACTCGATCGAGCGTGTTGAGCTCTAGCTTGTTCCTTAACTTTTAGACTAAGCATTCGCGGATCTTTGCGAAGAATGAAAAATGATAGAGTTAAGTATGAGTTAGATGCTAAACAAGGATTATTTGGAAATCTTACAAGCTCATAAGTGTAATTTGTGGCTTTTTCTCCCATAAGCTCCTAACCGGACTAATAATACGTGCTATTTTTTAAAATTAAACTTAAATCAACAATTTTTGAAATGTAGTCAATAACATTTTTTGTCTTAGTTCAAATTTATACTTAAATTTTCCAAAAAGAAGTCTTCTCTATATATCGTGGTATAAAGTTTAATGAAAAAAAAAAGAAAAAAAAATGATGATGAATAAGGTAATAATATAAACTGTGGGCTAATAAAAGTTTACTGCCTCTTGCCGGCTCACAACCGATGTTCCAGTCTTCTAAAGAAGGGCCATAGTGAGAATAATAATCCGAGACTGATAAAAGTTTGTTGCATCTTGCCGGCTCACAACCGATGTTGCAGCCTTCTAAAAGGTCGAGGATTCCAATTGCATCATGATTATATTAATGTTAAGTGTAGTAAATGTGATTTAATAAATATAGGGAAAATCTCTTTTTCTTAAATTTAAATATGTTTTTGAACTAAGACTATTTCGTTTTAAGTT
This sequence comes from Tanacetum coccineum, assembly GCA_026074375.1. NCBI lineage: Eukaryota > Viridiplantae > Streptophyta > Magnoliopsida > Asterales > Asteraceae > Tanacetum > Tanacetum coccineum. Next base: position 19,933 of record BQNB010112253.1, read on the forward strand.
GTGATTTTATGTATATACGGGAAATCCAAAGGTGTTGAAACCGAAGGTCCGTGAGTCCCGATACTAGTCTCTGTGGGGTGTCAAAAGCCTGGTCACTTAGCCGCAAGGTTGGGATGTGCCAAGACGAAAGTCGCTACATGGGATGATCTCGCCTTCAAACTCATTATTCTTTGGTGGAACATGACGCATAAAAAATTTTGCAAAACGTTGATCCATGGTTGAAATTCAAAATGGCACATTCACCTAAGATATAATAATTGTCGGGAGTGAAAAGTTCACAAGTTACAAGTATGAGTAGTGGTAGCATCTTAACTTATATTTAACGGTGATTTCATTTTAAGCTTGGTTTGGGACAAGTGAAAAGTCGAGGACGATGAATTTATCTTTATGGGCATTTTAGGATTAAAGTGCATCTTATTCCGTGACCCTAAAAGTTATGAAAATAACGAAAGTCAAACATGTTAGTTAGTTGTTTAAAAAGAAAAGTACAAAAAAATGAGAAAAAGGAAAAAGGAAAATTACAAAAATATGTGTAGGAATAAGTGTATATATTTAAGAATGGTAAAAACGAGGCTTTTCAAAACTAACGATTCTTTAATTCCCCTTGATGAACACTTAGCTACTTTTTGAGGTAATTAGTAAAGGGGGATTGAGATTCTTGGTTTTCTAAAGTGTTTACTTATGGCATTGCGTGAGGACACGGTAATAGTTTAGTATGGGGGATTTTGGTATGTGCTTAATTACACATACCTTTTACCTATAAAAACAAGCCTAAATGACCAAAAACGAACATAAAATGCCAAATATATGTGTGTTTTGCTATTTGTGTTGTACAGGTAACAGATTTTCACTAAAGAACAAAAACAAAGCCAAAACCGACAAAATTAAGCACGAGATAGGAAAGAGCGTGAAAAATCGAAGTCGAAGGCGTGTGCATCTTAAATAGGCCAACCCGCACCCAAGTTAATGGGACAAGCCAGCCCATTATGCCTTTATCTATAAACATTATATGTTTATAAAGTCTAAATCCAAAACCATCCAAACCGGCCCAAATATAAGCCCAACATTAGCCTTAACCATAACACCTTTAAAACTTGTTACACTGTTAGTCCTTGGGGACTAACACCGTTAGTCCTTAATGGTTTACACCATTAGTCCCTACACCTAACAAACGCCCTAACCCCGTTATCCTTTTTCCCTAAATAAGCTCAAAACCATTTACCCGCCAAATCCTACTATTTACCCGTCTCTTTCATTAAACCCTGCAACCCGACAAAAACCCACTCAAACCCCATCCCCAGCAAGATGACAAGACATGTTGGCAATCCTATGAAGGATTATTAGACAAGAATAATCAAGGGCTGTTATGAGATCAAAGAAACACAACAAGAAGATAAAAGGCTGAGATTCATGGCTTGGAGAACTCTCTCTCATCCTCTTCACAGAAGAAGCACAAGTCCCAGACCTAGAATTTTCTCCTTCATCTATAAATAGGACCATTAGGGCAGCTAGTTTTTTAATTAATATACTTTTCCTTGTATTTTCAGCTTATTTTAGCTTATTGTAATTTATTTTTAAGTCTTGTACTTTTTTTAAAAGTTTAATGAAAGTTTGAGGTTTTTATGTTAAATCATGTATTTCTTTAAGTTCATGTGTTTAAAACTGGTTTGATAAGCTCTTATAAGATCTAAGTTGTTTTACTTAAACTATATAAGCTTCTTCATAAGCTTATAAAGTTTAAGCTGTTCTCTCAAGGAAAATCCACCCCTCAAATCACCTCAGCTAAACTTGGAAGATAATCCAGAAAAGGATGGGCTTATATGACCATACCAGCTTATCTATGATAAGCTGAAGCTTGTAGAAAAGCTCTTTTGAGTATGAATTAGCCTTGTTTTGAGCAAAGGCTCTTGTAAGTTCCAAATTTCATTTTAAAGCTTATTTTTGTTTGCTTATTGTTACTTCTTATTCTTTGTTTATTTACTGCTTATAATTGATTTTTATTGATGTTTAATGCTTATTCATGTTTGCTTAATGTTTAGATTTCATTTGTTCATGTTTTTCATTTCTGCCTTTTTAGCTTAAAAACTGCTTTTCATCATAGCTTATTAATTAGTGATTATCTTTGTGTTTTAATTGCTTATTTGTGCCTATTTAACCTTGTTCTTAATCTGTTTTGAGTTTTTATAAGTTTTCTAAGTCTGTTATAAGGTTAAAATGCAAAAACAGATTTTAAAAGAGTGTTTGGGATAAGGCTTTA
>BQNB010112255.1:0-19443 GCA_026074375.1 Tanacetum coccineum
ACATCATAGCATACCCTCTTTAACACAAATATACCTCACAATACGCTCTCTTACAAAAACAAAAAAAACAATGTAAGACTGCGTCGGTTGGGATGGGGCATAACAAATAACATACGTCTTCTTTGCCAAAACACGCGTCTTCTTTGCCTTATTACACTTGGTCATCGTTTAAAAACGAAAGTATCCTTCGAAAACTAAAATGAACATCTCTAAGGGCAGAAACAATATACTTGCGGAATTACCTGATATGGCTTCAATATGACGCCTTTCTGGAAATGTCATACCAAAAAGGCAGCCACCAGTCATGGGAAATAAATTGTGTTTGTTCCATACTTGTATAGTTGTATGTATGTTGTGCGTGTTTCCCGCATCACCATCCCGCCACACCACTCCGGGTTCGTTCCTTTTCGACATACTGAACCATCAACCCGCTATGCTTCCTTTTTGCTTTGAGAATTTTCTTACAAACCAATACATTAAACTTTGTCTACTTCATTAGTTCTTTCTGTACACGTGTGAATAACAAATGGTCAAATGCAGTCGCTAAATCCAGCAACCAATACGTTGTTTAAGAATCACATTCTGTAACAAATGTAATAACCACTTTAAATGAATTTATCGTTTTACAAAGAAAGATGAGTATATCATTGTTTGAAAATCGTGTTAACGATAAATCTACCAAAAATGAGCAAAAGGGGGTCTAGAAACCTATCGGTATTCCTTCATGTTTAGCTATAACAATCTTTCGTAAGAAAAACGCGCCGTCTTAATCAGATGCATGCGATAGTGGATCAGGACTTTGTTTAGCTATGCTTTGGATGTAAACCAAATATGTTGGTACACAAATTGATTACACGATCGTCGAAATGCAGAAGCAAAATCATAAAGCGGATGGTAAGTGAATTTTGAACTAATGAATCACTAGCCTTTAAGGTTATTATTGGCAAGAAAGATTAGCCATCAGTCATTTTTCTTGCTAATCATCCTTGTAAAATAAGTAAAATATATCGTTTGCTTATCATATCGTTGATTAATATACATTTACACACCGACAAATTCTACCGAGTCATGTTTTGTCTACTGAGTATTAAGGTATGTACGTCAAAAATCAATCTCATGTACCTTATTATGGACCTGCCATTATCTTATCGGTAGTTATCACCATGGTTACAGATTAGAACACATGTGTACTTAACTGTTACTCATGTCGGTCAACTGTGGTTTACGTCAACCATCACCAGCTCCTCGAGTGCGAGACAAGTGTAGGACCAGTAAATGTCTTTAGACTTCTCGTGACGAGCACTTTCGTTATTTGTTTCATGTAAAGAGCTCGTCAACTGTTCAGCATACTCACAACTACATAAATCTTTTACCGAAAACGAAAAGTGAGGACTTTTACATTTAAAAAAAAAAGAATCTTTCTTTATTAGGTATGATGCTTCTAATTTTTTATTATTTTTGAATATATGTTTGATTAAAAAGCTTAAATACTTCCAAAATTGGCATTATTACGGTGGAGAAATCTGATAGAGAAAAAAAAACACATAAAAATATATCTGTCAAATTTATAAAAACAAAAACTTGAAAAAAAAGAAGGTAATTAAAAAAACTTTAGTGGTTTAATTTCAAATAAATTATAGAGTAAACTGCAAAAATCATCCTTGTGGTTTGTAGTTTGTGGCACTAATCATTTCTAGCCGATACTATTGGCACTAATCATCCCTGAGTGGTGAAAAGTTCGGCAAAAATCATCCCTAGAGGGATGATTTTTGCAAAAGATGATTTTTGCAAAACTTTTTGTTAAACTTTTTGCAAAAATCAACCCCAATAAGGATGATTTTTGTCGGACATTTTCCACTCAGGGATGATTAGTGCCGATAGTATCGGTTAGGGATGATTAGTGTCACAAATTACAAAGCACCGAGATGATTTTTGCAGTTTACTCTAAATTATATAGAGCTAAGTGTAAATTTATAAATTTACAAATATTATCATAACTTAAGAAAAAACAAATAACGCCTTAAACTTTCATAACTTATAAAACTAGAAAAAATAAAAATCAAATATATATTTAAAAAAATATAATGTACAAGTCCGTGCGTGCACGGGGATTAAAACTAGTACCACGAGTGTGATACCAACCATTTCAGACTCATTAATTCATCCAAAAATCTATGTAGTTTAGTTGGATTAGCATGTTATGCAACTAGAAGTACGTAAGCCTATTATGGGCACACACGTTAGGACACGAAGAGTACGTTTATTATATATATACTTCACGAAATATATTTAAATGTCCGTTAGTTTCCGTTACTATTTTATAACTAACTTAACGGATATTTAAATGTAAACCAAAGGGACTAAATCGACAAAACCCAAATCATAGGGGTGCCTAATGTTAGCCGACCATATGATGTTTCCATAAGGGTGTTTGGGTCGGTTTAGGAGAAGACCAATTGAGGTTTCCTTGTTCACCAAGGACTAGGGTTAGGTGCCTATATAAACACCTACACCTAGCCTCATTATTCATTCATTCAAAAACCCTAAAAGCACCTAAAGTGTTTTTGGTGCTCTCTCATCCTTAAGATCCGATCGTGATAAAACCCTAAAAGGGTTTTCGGTTTTATCCTTCTTCCTAGCGATTTTCGATAAAACCCTAAAAGGGATTTTCAGTGCGATTTGATTTCCCACAAGATCGATGACGAAGTTAATCCAACTCAAGGGATTCGTTTGGTTTATTGTTCTCCTTGGTTCGACAAAAAAAAACCCATCTAAGGGTTTTTGGTTTCTTGATTTTCGGTTCAACCGAATTTGACAAAACCCTAATTAGGGTTTGCTGAAATTCGGTTTAAGAATTACAAGGGTTTGTTTGTGATATTCGGTTCAAGAAACAAAAGGTAACACGTTGTGTTTGAGATACGTGAAGTAAAGACTATCATCTTGGCGTATTTATTTGACGTGTTGTGTGAGCAACCGTAGAGGTTGTAACTTAATCACTAAGAATCAAGATCAAGATTCTCGTTTATTGACTATTGTCATTAAACATAACGGATAGTGTTTCTTACCTTATTTGTGTGTTAATCTTTAATATCAAACTAGATCCATCCGCTGCGTACTCGTAGTAAACATGGCTTACTAGTTTATAAAATTTCAACAGCAGCCACATATGCACCTCAAGTTATGTAAGCTTCGCTCAAGAAAAGGTAAGCATGGTGATCATGAAGAGAACACTAAGATTTTAAAGAAAAACACTAAGATAATTAAAAATGGTGCTATTAAAGAAAACCATGTGATCGTCAACAAGGTGACTTATGTGAAACGAGTAAAGCATTACATTATCAATAGTCAAGTCCATGATAATGGTATTGATGAGGTGTCATTCTATACACTATTTCGGGATCATTTAACCCACTAAATCATGCAAATATGCCCAGATTATGTGCTTAATCGTTTGTTTTCAGGTTTTTAGCACTTGGATGGCATTTGAAGAAAATATGTGTGACTTGGGCTCATTTGGAGAAAAAACGGACAAGATTACGGACCTACACCAAATCTCTTGAAGAATTATGCATACAACGCGTGGAGACGGTGTCGCAGGCATAAAGCGACGCCGTCGTAATCTATCTGGTGACGGCGTCAGGAAAATGATGACGACGTCGGGACGTGGCCGACTTAAAAGAGGATCTAGAATCATCTACGTGGCGACGGCGTCAGGACTTCAAAGCGATGCCGTCGCAGCGATTTTTCTATATATATTAAACCAAAATTAGGGTTTTAGGTGTGTAACTTTGTATAACTTTAAGAAGACGAACCCTAGTCGTTCTAGCAGCTTTTAAGGTCGTTTTTTGGGGCCTCAAAACCCTATTACAACTACCTTTAATCCATGTTTTAATCAAGTAAGATTATTTATCATTAATCATTCAATATGTCTATGTGTTGTTTGATTGATTTATGTTCTTGCTTTATCTTTAACATGCTAGGCTAAACCCTCCTTTGTATTTAATTATGATTGCATGAAACTTAGGTTGTAGATCTTTTTTATGTTGCTTCTTGTTGATGGATGTGCACGTTAGGCTCTAGAAAACTAGCCATAAGATATTAAATTGGCATAAACGTCTAGCGAAACGTGAGTAGTGTAGAAAGGATACCATCGGTAACAGTCTTCATACTACCTTACCCCTAATATGGTTGATCCCTCTTAAGATATTTCACATGCATTTAATATGCTCTTAGGGGCCTTGTAATAGTCTTCATACTATCTTACTTGTGCGTTGCCCTAACGGAATATTAAATAGACGGTGGGTTTGTGTAATCCGTTCATGACCTAGGAAATACTTACACATATCATCACAAGTGTGACAAGACAATAGATCTAGGAGAAGCAATCTGAGAAGTAGTGCATGATTACGTAAATACATCTATTTATCATAAAGTTATCACCGGTAGTTTATATTATATTTAGTTTAATTATTAGTTAATCAAACCAACATCTCAAACCATTGATTTACATGTTTTCTTATAAATATAAAAACACAAAAAGAATCTACTCGCAGCCCCTTAGAATTTTCTTAGACCATGTTCGAGCCTTCCCAACCTATTCCCCTAGAGAACAATATCAATCCCCGAGTCTTGCCTATATTACACTACAACGATTAGGTACACTACCTAGGGGATTGTAAAACTTCATGTGAAGTCTTCGCAACCTCCACATCAAGTTTTTAGCGTCGTTGCCGGGGAATAGTTAGTTTCGATCATTGTTTAACTTAGTTCTAGTCGCTTGATTTCTATCAAGTGAGAATTTTAATTCCAGTATATTAGCTTTCTCGTAGTTTATCTTTTCTTTGTGTTATTTTTTGTAATCCATTCTCGTCAACCATCATGGGAGAGGAGAATTCTATCCGTACTCTTGGAGATTACTCCAAACCTAGCCATGAAGGCTACAGGAATACCATTGAGCTCCCCGTAGGGAACAATGTGGTGCCTCTTTGATCAAGCACCATTCGAATGGTGCAAAACGGATGCCCATTCCACGAACTTCGGTCTGAGGATCCAAACCAACACCTCAAGGATTTCCTAAAACTTGTGGACTCACTTGACCTTGACGGTGAAAATAGAGAAGAACGTGCCTGTGTTTATTTCAATTTTCCCTTAGCGATCAAGCTAACAATTGGCTTGAATGTCTTCCAGCAGGATCCATCACCACATGGGAGGATCTTACTACTCGTTTCCTTGCTTAATTCTTTCCATCGAAAAGGACTACAAAACTCCGCAATGATATTCTGATGTTCTAACAACATCATGGAGAATCTCTCTCAGAAGCATGGACTCGTTTCAAGGACTTACTCCAAAAAGTCCCTCATCATGGCATTGATCTTTGGCTCTAAGTCAAAATCTTTTATGATCATGTCAATCCCGTCACAAGACAAACCATCGATCTATTGGCCGGTGGCAAGCTTCGTGACAGAAACGCCGAAGAATCTTGGGCATTATTAGAGGACCTCGCCCTCTATGACAACGAAAGTTGGAACGACCCAAGGGATTTCGCTAAGCCGATCAAGGAAATCTCTTTACCTCAAGATGTCCCGAGTACACCCAACCGCCGCCTCATCGAGCTCGAAAATCAAGTTCAACGCTTGATGGAAGCTCATCTTGCTCCGACGCAACCTGCTCAAGTGAACAAAATTACTTCTTCATGCGAGATCTGCAGTGGTCCTTGCGACACTCAGTACTGCATGGAAAATCCCGAACAAGCCTTTGTTGATTATGCATCATCGCGTACCGATAAAGCGGGAGGTAAGTGGTACACTTTCAAACACGAGCAAAACAATCTTGGTGACACTTACAATCCGTCATGCAAAAGTCACCCAAACCTTAGGTAAAGGTAACCCCAAAATTTCCAATATAACTTTTCAAACCCACCTAACCGGTTCTAATCCAACGGTTCGATCCTGAACCATTCATTTAACAACAATCCTCAAAACTTTAATAGTCAATCAAATCTAGCAGGATTGGTGTCCAACTTTATGGCATCTCAAGACGCCGAATTGTCCAAGTTTGAAGCAGATTTCAAATAGCAGCAAAGCGAGATGACCAACAAAATCGACAAAGTGTTGAAAGCCATCACAGATCAAATGGTAGGAGTACTACCTAGCAACACGGTTAAGAACCCGTAACTGAACGTTAACTCCACAACTTTAGTTTTGTCTGCTCGTTCTTACCCAACTGAAGACCCACAATGCTCAACCTATATCCATGGTTTGATAACACTATCACAATACATCCCAGGCAACAAAGCGACTCCCATGACGATAAGCCCAAAAAAAATAAAGGAGAAGCGAAGAACAGCCGAGAAGATATCAATACCAACCCCTCCACGCCACCTGATCCATCAGTTTCATTTATCACCTAAAAAGTCCTCAAACTTAATTCATTCTTCGAATCGCTTGGCTTGGCCCCCCAATTATCCAGCATAAAATTTGTTTACACCAAAGGGGATGGTGGTGACGTAATGTTTATTGAGATAGTTAAGAAGAATGAAGATTCCCGCAAGGAGGAACCCGAAGCAGGAGGATTAGAGGTAGAATATTTTGATATATTCCCAACTCGGAGCGAGCTTGCATATCACAAATATCTCATGTGTGGCCCCATCCCTTTAGTATTCCTGAGAAACCCCATTACGGAAGGATGTTCATCAAACCTTAAAATACCATGCAACACTGGACATGTGCATGTGGAGAAAGCCTACATTGATCTTAATTCCCCTCTAAATATCATGACCCGGATGATGTATAACTGGATCATGAGAAAAAAACTTGACCCTGAGGAAAATTAGGATAGAGGAGTTAGCAATTTCACGCAAAGGATTAAGTTGATGCATGTTTTCGTAGGGAATTTCACTTATGCCACGGACTTCATGATTGTTGAAGATATTAGCTCAATCATTGACCCTAGCCTGTCACAAGTAGTACTAGGAAAACCCTTTGTTGAAATATCCAACATGACTCATGACCCACTCAAAGGAGTTGTGAGGTTCACAAATGGGACCAATGAAATTGCCTATAAAATGCCCTATAAGATAGAACAGTACAACTCATTATCATACTTAGAAAAATAGCACACAAAATCGGTCTACTTTAGGAACGAGGAGGACTAGAGAAGAGGAGTGGAGTACGTGATGAGCAAAATATTAGGGTTTTACAAAGAATGTCTAGAGCTTGGACCCGAATATGTGACTGGAATGGATGACGAAGGAGAAGTCACGTAAAGACGTGTGACTTCAAGTCTAGCTACAAGACTCATAAACAAAGAAAAGCGCTTCTTGGGAGGCAACCCAATGTTTATTTTTCCAGCAAATTAGGAGTGTCGTGTGTTTTAATTCTTTTCATTTATTCTTTAATGTTTGAATTCTTTATTTTGTAATCATGCTTTATTTGTTTGTAACTTCGTCTTATTTACAATAAAAGGTATTTTGCACAAAATAAGTGTAGGAGAAATATCCGGTTTTTAAGAACCAATTCAAACATGTAAAATAAATTGTTTAGATTAATTCGTGTCAGTTTCGAGTGATATGATTGTATTAACTAATCTCAGGTTTCATGCAGCAATTTTATACATGAAATAACTCATAATCGCGTGCAGGAAGTTTTCAAAGAAAACAAAAATAAAAATTTTGCTCAGAGCCTGGAGACGGCGTCAGGATTCCTCCTGACGGCATCGTGAGCCTAGCTACAGGAAAATTTGAAAATTTTCAAGTATTTTCGAAAAATGGTTTGCACAACATTTAAAATTTGTTATTCTTTTATAAACCTGCATAAACCTATGATTACATCATTACTCTCATCCTATCTTTACTGCTTTCATAGAGTCAAAACCCTAAATTCTCGTCGTATATATCTATCCCGCCGATTTTATGCTTGGTGTAGTTGTCTTTGTCTTTGATTACAGGTTATATTTGACGAGAAGAAGCTTGGAAGTTCTTAGGAAGTTTCATTGGATGACTCTCAGAGGAAGATTTAACCAGTTATCGCATGTTTTTTCTCCATTAATGAGCAAACTAGGGGAGTACTAGTTTTTTTTACTTGTTTTCTTTTCCTTTTATTCGTTTTTACGGGTACTTCTATAGAACATTGGGAACAATGTTCAACTTGAGTGTAGGGGGAAATAAGCCTTAGAAACTATTCCTTTATTTGCCATTTGCTTTGTCCTTAATAGCGTCTCATGGATAGGAATATGTATGACTAATACAAAAACCCTCTAAATTCCACCCCCAAAATGTGAAGTTCGCCTTTAGATCTTTAGGAATTCGGGTATCCATTATTGATACCCAAGATAGTTTATACCTTTAGCTTTCTCGAGTTAAGGTTCGAATGCAGTCATATGTGTCTATTTCGTCGTTACGGATGTGTACGTATGGTCTTTGTCGCATTTTTTGGAGCATTGGTATCGGTATTAAACTATATGAGTGTACTGGTAGTATATTAAATTCTAGAACTTGTTTATGTGATGCATCACGAGACCGCATAGTAAGTATTAGGATTTGCTAGATAAGAGGCACTAGGATTAACCCATGTTTTAAACATGTAATTGTTATGATGGTCACACCGATCATATAACTATCACACACCCTTGTCATGCACTCATTTCTAGTGCAGGATACCCCTAGTACAACCCTCTGAGCCTATCATTTTTCACAGTTCTCGTAATTTTTTAGTTAAGCTGACTATTAATGAAGAGCATTGTCACCATTAAACTAATCGTTACACCCAAATCGCCTTAGTCTACCTTGTATGTACTCGCTTTTAGTACATTATTGTTTTAACCCAAGTTAATTATTAAGTACACGGTTGCTAAGTCCTTATCCTTGTAAATATTGTTTTGGGACGATTGAGATTCATGGTAGTATTCATCTTATGAAGAATTAGGGAAGAAGTAATTTATTACCCCCAATAGAGCTCAATAAGCTCCATGTTATTTTGATCCATCTTAAATCGTGTCATTAGTTAGATTGTAAATAATCGAGTATGTAAAAGTTAAGGTGTAGAGGTGTATCTATAAACCCACATGATGTATTATATGTTTAAGCAATAGCAGGGAAAAGTGTACAAAAAATATATATATAAAAAAATGTATATAAAAAAAGAGTGAAAAAAAATATACGGGCTACCATTTGCTTATAATTATGTTTATCATAGAGTTAAGAAAAGAAAAAGAAAGAGATTTGTGTAGAGTTTGTATATTTTGTCCGATCTTTGGCTTAGCAACCAAATCAGCGTGTATTCTTATAAGTAATTAACTAACCATTTCAGCCCAAATTCACCTAAAAGTCACTCCCCAAATGTATCTCATCTATTTCCGTTTTCATTTATGTTATCTTACACCTACACCCCACAACCCTTTAAAAGACCTCTTTGACAGTAATGAATAATACTTGCGCCTAGCGGTGGAGGTTTGATCCTTTACCAAGCCTATAGTAATTTATATGCTATGACAGGTAATGAGTGTTGATTTTATGTTTCTCCATTATGTTATAATTTATTATACAACCGAGAGAAAGAGAGAATCCCAAACACTTATGTAAGGTGCTAGTATATACTTTATGTGCTTTTAATTATGAGGTCTAGAAGGTTGTGTTGTAAAATACTTTTAAATAGTAAGTTAAATGACCCCAATATGGCTATTGTCTAGGTAGAAAAGCCCATTTGCTTGAGGACAAGCAAATCCTAAGTGTATGGGTATTTAATGAGGTGTCATTTTATACACTATTTTTGGGTCATTTAACCTCCTAAATCATGCAAATATGCCCAGATTATGTGCTTAATCGTTTGTTTTCAGGGTTTTAGCACTTAGATGTCATTTGGAGGAAATACATGTGACTTGGGTTCATTTAGAGAAGAAACGGATGAGATTACGGACCTACACCAAATCTCTTGAAGAATTATGCCTGGAGACGGCATCGCAGGAATAAAGTGATGATGTCACACTCTATCTGGTGACGGCGTCAGGAAAATGACGACGGCGTCAGGACGTGGCCGACTTAAAAGAGGATCTAGAATCATCTATGTGGCGACGGCGTTAGGACTTCAAAGCGACGCCGTCGCAGTGATTTTTCTATATATTTTAAACCAAAATTAGGGTTTTAGGTGTGTGACTTTGTATAACTTTAGGGAGACGAACCCTAGTCGTTCTAGCAGCTTTTAAGGTCATTTTTAGGGCCTCAAAACTCTATTACAACTACCTTTAATCCATGTTTTAATCAAGTAAGATTGTTTATCATTAATCATTCAATATGTCTATGTGTTGTTTGATTGATTTATATTCTTGATTTATCTTTAACATGCTAGGCTAAACCCTTCTTTGTATTTACTTATGATTGCATGAAACTTAGGTTGTAGATCCTTTTAATGTTGCTTCTTGTTGATAGATGTGCACGTTAGGCTCTATAAAACTAGCCATAAGATATTAAATTGGCATAGACGTATAGAGAAACGCGAGTAGTGTAGAAAGGATACCATCGGTAACAATCTTCTTACTATCTTACCCCTAATATGGTTGATCCCTCTTAAGATATTTCGCATGCATTTAATATACTCTTATGGGCCTTGTAATAGTCTTCATACTACCTTACTTGTGCGTTGCCCTAACGAAATATTAAATAGACGGCGGGTTCGTGTAATCCGTTCATGACCTAGGAAATACTTACACAGATCATCACAAGTGTGACAAGGCAACAGATCTAGGAGAAGCAATCTGAAGAGTAGTGCATGATTAGGTAAATACATCTATTTATCATAAAGTTATCACCAGTAGTTTACATTATATTTAGTTTAATTATTAGTTAATCAAACCAACCTCTCAAACCATTGATTTACCTGCTTTCTTATAAATATAAAAACATGAAAAGAATCTTCTCTCAACCCCTTAGAATTTTGTTAGATTGTGTTCAAGCCTTCCAAACCTATTCCCCTAGAGAACGATAACAAGCCCTGAGTCTTACCTATACTACACTGCAATGATTAGGTACACTACCTAGGGGATTGTAAAACTTCATGTAAAGTCTTCGCAACCTCAGATCAGGTACTAAAGTGATTTCAGGGAAATAGGGAATCGTATATAGTCATGATGGTAAAGTTAACATGGAGGATTCCAAAAAATCTCTCTAGAAAGCAATGATTCTGCCATTTGAGAATCAGAATACAAATTTGAAAGTCCATGTATACTGCAGTGAGAGATGATCAATATATCACACACCCTTGTTGCAAGAGTCACAAGTACTTAAACCAACTTAATCATAGACATGTTCTACTACATCTATGATTACCTCGACAAGTCATGCTTGCCTTACAAGGAAATCACCTGAAATGAGTCAATGATCTAGCTATATAACGTACCAAAGGCCCGTTTAGATTCACCTAGACAGGATGGCCAAGTCCAAGGAAGATGTCAAAGTTAAGTTTGTGGCACTTATATCAAGAATGTGTCAACCATACACTTTGGATATCAATTGGCAATCAAAATTGCTTGCCCATTAATACAGTTGTCTAGTCAAGCAACTCGTGAAATTGCAAAATGAAGTTACATGGAGTTTGAAAACAGATTTTAATACAATAGTTAGTTTTTGAAATTTAGTGCAACTCGACTATATACATGTTACAATGGCAGCAAAAAAAAGGATTTCTTATTTTTTTTAAATTTGATGATGCTACATTGTGGAGCTCGGTATCATATCAAAAACTGAATTTTGATATTAAAAGAGCTCATATTTTAAATTGGTTAAGTGTATATTGGTTCATTATTCTATAAGAAGATTACTTAAGAAGTGTTCTTTTGGGGGACAATAGGCTCAACCCATCCAAAAGGAGAGAGGAAATTTCAAATATATGAAAATATATTAGGCAGAATGTAACCGCTGAAGCTGAAATATATCAGAGATATTGAGACCCCAAAAGCAGCCGAGTGAATATGCACCCGACATTACACCATCTAATAATATGAAATACATTTATAACAAGGAATCATTGTCATAAACCTAACACTAATCCGTGTCGAAACCTAGAACTGAGATGTGCAAAGGTGTGGCAGCACATGGCTCAGTAATCTTCTCGCTTGTGCTACATGCTCCTAATACACAAGCTTAAAGAAGTTCGATCTTGGCTTAAATTCTTCATACCGCCGAGCCCATACATCAATATAGCGTTACAATGCATATTTCATCTGTGACAGTGCAGTAGTCTAGTGTTTCAATGCATGAGCCAGTTGTCGCAATGTATAAGCCTTTCCCAAATTCTTAACCGGCTGTTCTAATTTTCTCAGCCTGCTATTCCAATTCCTTGACCTGTGTTAATAAATCATTATAATGCATCACTAATTCGTTATACTGCTAAATAAATCTATCAATTATTTCAAAACATCAAGTGTCCGCCTTTTGTCATAAGCATGCAGCTTCCCCGCATCAACTATTGGGCCGAAAACCAAGTAAACCGGGTAATCACAACCCGCTAGACAAATCGACGGTTACAAGCGGTTAGATAACTGAAAAAACAGTTATATAACTGTAAATCAGTTATTTTACCAATGGTTGCAACTTTTACTCGCACCCTTTCAGTTTGTATAAATAGGAAACAAAGATTGTAAACAAACATCAGATTGATTATAGATTCAGATTTATAAAAATAATTGCATTTGGTATATTTTGATTACGATTTAGATTTTTCGATCCAACATTTGGCATCAGAGCTTTTGGTTGATTAAACCAAGATCATCATATACCGGTTTTAAGAAATCACTTTGTTCGTCTTGAACCAAAGAACAAACCGCACCACTTTTTTTCAGATCAATAAAAACAGTTTGCAAGATTACATCAAACACAATCAAAATCATTTTGTGTTTGGCAAACAATTACATAAGGCAAATCCAGCGATTGCCACAGAGTGATTAATCACTGGCAACAAAAGGGTTTTCACCCATCTGCAAACTTGTGTCAAGAACACAATAAACCAAAAATCAACATAACCCAAAAATCAGATTAAGGGTTAGGCACGGTTGTATTTTTTTTCACACAGATTCGAAAAACAAAAGAACCACATCTGGATAACGCGAAGTCATCACAAAAAAGGGACAGAAAAATTAAAATCATCAAAAATGAACAAACACACCTTTTGAAGATTCAATATTTGAAACCCTCAATAGAATCATCACCGATTCTAGTTATCCAAAGAAAACCCTAATCTCTCGGCGTTTTTATCAGATCCCTAATCTTTGTTGCGAAACCTTAATTTCGCACAAATCAAATTCAAGGAATCCGTGGTTACGAACACAAGAAGAAGAAGAAGGGCGATTATAATCGCCATCTTAGTCGGCGGACAAATCCACCAGACAAGAGAAAAAGAAGGACCAGACCCCAAGGAGACAAACCTCTAGAGACGATCTCCACAAAGAAAAAAGAGGCGGAAAATAAAGATAAAGAAATGGCACAAGGGTTATATCTAACCCTAACAGGTTTAATAAAAAAACCAAATCACCCCTCCACTTCCATTTTTTTATAATCAGATTTTTATTTTAGTTTTAGGCTTTTACATAAGTTACCCCTTAGATATTAAGTTTGTAACTTTGCCTAAAACCCGAAGATAGAAATATAGTAACCTAGTGAATACACTGCTTACTATATCGATAGAATAATTTTTAAGGAGTAATTAACCTTAGGTTATTCGGTTAAAAATTTCAAGACTTCTTATTTGGTTTATGATAAGAAAAGTTTTTTTAAGATTTTACTTATTTGGCTTATGATAAGTAATATATAAAGTTTGAGAGTTTTTTAAGGATTAAGGTTTCTAAACTTTAAGCTTTTATAAAGATTTAAAAGTTTAAAAGATTTTAAGATTTACATTATTAAGTTTTTAAAGAATTATAACATTTTAACAAAGCTTTCAAAAGTTTTATAAGAATATTATATCAGATTCAAAATAATCAAATTTTAAAATGTCTGGAAAAGATAATACTTCTAAGATAAACGAAATTGGGTCAACAACCCATTTTCAATGCCCTATGTTGAAAGGGGCAAACTACACAACTTGGGCAATTCGAATGCAAATCATTCTCGAAGCAAATGGTTTATGGGAAATGATAGAGCCGCTAAAAACGACTCAATCAGACAACAAAAAAGATAAGACTGCTATCGCATTCCTTTACCAAGCTTTACCAGAAGAACAATTACTTCAAATCACAAAACACAAAACCGCGAAAGACATATGGGATGCTTTGAAAACTAGACATATTGGTGAAGAAAGAGTTCAACAAGCAAGACTACAAACACTCAAATCCGATTTTGAGATGTTACACATGAAGGAAGATGAGACAATCGACACCTTCACCGAAAAATTAACAACACTAGTAAACAAAGCCGCCAGTCTAGGGCACACAATTGAAGATTCTGTTGTCGTACGCAAATTATTAAATGCCGTACCCGACAAATTTCTTCAGATTGTTGCATCCATTGAACAATACTCAGATTTAGACGAGATGTCAGTAGACGAAGCTATTGGTAGATTGAAAACCTTCGAAGAAAGAATAAAGGTTAAGAAAGGAAGAGCATTCGAAGATCAAGATAAACTATTATTTGCAAAACACAACGATAATGGTCAAAGATATCACTATGATAATCAAAGAGGAGGAGGATACATTCCACCACATAGCCAAAATCGTGACGATAATAGACAACATGGAAAAGAAGAAAATTTCTCACAAGATTACAATGAAGCAATGAAAAAGCCTAGAGATTTTAGCAATGTAAAATGTTACAATTGCAATGAATATGGACATTATGCCTCACATTGCCATAAAAGAGATCAAAGACAACAAAGACGAGAAGCATCGAACCTTGTGGAAGAAGATCTAGAACCAACATTATTAATGGCATCCACAAGCTTCAACAAGACTCAAAAGAAATCTAGCAAGGATACACCAACAAATAAAAGTATTTGGTTTGCAAAAGACTATGATCATGAAGACTCAAAATTTGGAGAAATTATATTAGAGGAAGATAAAGAAGGACATGATCAAGACTATGATAAACTAAGTATGGAAGATCAACAAGTCAAAGAAAATAACGAAAGAAAGCCTAAAGTCAAGACACACTTTTGGAGCACTATTATTTCAAAAGTGGTTCAAAAGATCAAACGAAAATGAAGACATTGAAGACAAAGCGATTGTGATTAAGAGGGAGAATATTGGGCCGAAACCCAAACACTTGGGCTAATCCCAATCCGCTGGACATTTACGAAGGGACACGACCCTTGGTTCAAACGAACCAACACGACTTTTACTTATACCCTTTCGTTTTGTATATAAAGAACATATTGTAAACAAACATCAGTTTTTGATGACAGATTCAGATTTATAAAACTTTATTTTTCTAGTATATTTTGATTCAAGTTAGAATTTTGATCCAACAAATATAATGTAAGCATTTTTTTTATTGTTAGATTGATTTTTAGCTCAACCAATCGACTAATACGACACCTGAGATCATGAATGTTGCCTATCTCAATCCTTGATTAGCATCCAAGCACCACTCCATGTGCATTACTTGTATAGCTGTAAGAAAGACTAATACCAAAAGCATAAACCAAGGCAAAAGCACCACATCACATAATATACAAAACAATACAAAATAAACCTAACTCACTTGCGTAGGAATCACAGTTGCATTTAGCGTATGCAATAAGCCTTTTAAACCACTTGGTGGCTCAAGTGGACGAGTGAAGTCTCGTGAGGGTTTCTAGAGAACATACCTACAAAGTTCATTTATCAAATATACATGGTTTTAAATTTCAAACATTAAGGATTTGTAGGAAGGAGTTACGGCGTAACCAATGGATTGGTTACGCCGTAAGTATGTGGTTTGTCAAATTTTAAAATTTATTAGATCTAGTTATGGCGTAACCACTGAGAGGTTTACGCCGTATCTACAATTGTTACAGCGTAACAGCGATGTTTACGTCGTAATTTCTGTGGACTGCAACACTTTAACCACATAATTACAATTTAAGGTGACCTCGAATCCCATCTCCTTGCTGTTAAAACCTATAAAACTAAGTAAGAAATATACAAACCGACTAATATGCAAAAAATTAAATGAAACAAAACAGAATTACAAGGATAAGCATAGGGTGCCTCCCATAAAGTGCTTGTTTTTGTTCGAGTTTCTAGCTTGACTCTATCCTTATTTACTAGGTAATAGGGTGTCCATCCCCTCACTTGGGATCAAGTGTGGGTGGAAGTAGCAATAAACACCATTCGGGTGTAAATTTGCTATAGGATAAGGAAATGACGAATAGAAATCATACCATTTAGGAGATGTAATATCCCTATCTATCTTATATGGGTAAGTTGATGACTGAGATGATTTGATTACTCCATATAAGGGACTCATTGGTTGAGTATGAATGAAAGGCTCGGGTTTAGTGATGACTTAATGCACTTGTATTTCTGTAAAATATGGCTGAGGATCTTTAGCGAAAATTCTTTCAAGCTCCTCTATATCCTTAGTAGGATTAAAATTAACTTCCTTGTCAACCATGGTTACGTTCAAGATCTTGTCACTGAATTCTTCCAAAAGTTCATCCAAAATTGATTTAGTAGCTGGTGCTACATAATCATCATTAGGTGGTGTGGTGTGAATGGGTTGGGGGATCAAAGGTTGTATCACTTCGTCCATTTCATCAGGGACGTTAGGCGTGAGAAATTGCCTAATCAGTTCTACGTCCTCAACCGTAATATCCCAAATATCATAAGTATCCCTATCATCACCATGTTCCGCCTGAGGCTCCTCTTTCTTCAAGTCAACATCCTGTTCACAAACACTAGAAAATTCATTAGTAGCAGAAAAAAGGAAAGTTAAGAAGATTACCGCTTTCATGGTTCGTATCGATGGATGTGTCATCATCACACCCATTCTGAATTTTCTCTTCCCCTATCCGTCTCAGGTTTTTAGCTCCTATTTTGAACAAGTCATCTAAGATCTCATCAAGGGCGGAATCCTTCTTATCCACATGAGTGTTAGATGTACGTGGTGGTTGAGCAAAAAATTGGGGTGTGAAACCATATGAGTGATTATTTAGTGGATTCTTCCCAGACCTTGTTTAGCAACGTATATATTATATTCTGCTATTGTCATGCTTTCAATGTCTACTTCATTACTCGTATTAGGAGATTCATAAACACGTTCGTTATGTGGTTGGGAAGTTCAGAAACAAGGAAGTAGGGGAGGTAACGCGTAATATTTGTCAACAAACACGTCCTTATAGTAATGCGGAAAATCAAAAGTTTACACTCTTTGTAGGGTGATAGAGTTAAATTCCGCCCCCTTCACACTTTGTTGGATTATTTTTGGATCGATCATTACTCCATGATCTCCTTTCCATCTCAGCTTCATACTCTAAGTACTCGTTAAGCATCATGTTCTCAATATCAGGCCCCATTTCCTTGATTCTTGAAAATAAAACCCAAGACACCAGTAGATTGTCCTCTTAAAAGAAAACAAATACAAGAAAATAAATATATTGAAATAAAATATATACAAAAACTCAAATTTAAAACCTAATTAGCTCCTCGGCAACAGCGCCAAAAATTTAATGCTTATTTTCTTTTAAGAAATTATTTAACAAGTTTTAAATTTATAAAACTCGTTTACCAATATCTACACACACTAACGGGCAGAGAACCCGGTTGTATGTAGTGCAGGTTTGCTAAATCTGAGGTCGTCCCAAGAGCTAAGAGGATAGTTTAAAATCTGAGTTTTAATTATCACGGTTTTAAAAGCAGATTAGAAGATTAAATTGTAAGAGATTAAATGAGAGGAATTGAATTTGTTTTATCAGTTAAGGGAATTGGTATAGTGGACAACTACTAAGAAGATGAACCCATTTAACTAATTAAATATCTTAAGTTTAATTATCCTGATCTCAAGTGCAATGTATAATTCTCATTTTATTAGTGTTCTAATATCGACAGATCCGAATTGACATTCATAGTCTGTCCCTATACTTCCAAGGATCTCAATTTCTTGAAAGTCTCGATATTAAAGTATCCTTGTTGTAGTTATTATGGTACAACTCATCCTAAAAGACTTGTCTATAACCTAAATAGATTACTAACCCTCTCTGAAAGAGTTCCTGCACTTTTTAAAGTATTTAGAGTAATTAAGGTGGTAATCAGGTCGATTCCTACACTAGGGAAGATGTCAACTTATCCTAGTATCTTTAACCAAGAAAACGCACACACAATCTAGCTAATCATCCCATGTGCTCTGATACCAATTATAGGATATTGGAAATCATAACACAATTGAATGACTAGTGGATTAGCCAAGTTCTAGAGAGAGAAAGTGAGAGAGAACTTTCTAGTAAAAGAAAATGAACTTGTATTATATAAATGACTAACCCACCTCTTCCATGGCATGGAAGAGGCTTATATAGTGACAACCAAAACCGGCCATAAGGCTTTAGTAGTGGGCTTACATGTTGGGTTTAATACCCGGCCCATTACCGAATGTTATACATTAACTACTTAACTACGAGCAACACTAAACGGTAAAATACAAGGGGTGACCGAGTCTTTTTCTAATATCTAACAGTTTCTTTTAAGCACTAATTGTTCCTAACATATTAGTATGGATCATTACTCCCTTCTTTGTATATCCTTTGGTTTTCGTAACCCATTGGCGACATGTTAGTATCGATGCTTTTAGGTTTTCTCTGTTGATCGTCATTTTGGATAAGACCTTACTTTTTCTTTTGGGTACGTAACGTCTTGCATGAGTTTTCTTGTACGAGTTCGTTTGATTTTATTTTGAGTATATGGTTCTGGTATTTTCTTTCGTTTTCTAACAATAGAATTGTGTTAGGGTTTGTTCGGTGTTTTACGATCCCTGTTAGTATTATGGTGTCCTTTGTTTGAGTAACATATTTTATAATTGATGTCTAATTATAAAAACCCTTTGGAAGTATTGTGTTGGTGTTTGGAGAAAATTATTTATAAAATGATCTTTGTAAATAGATTTTATTTTATTATAAAAGCAGGTTTAAAGTGATTCATAGTGGTAAGATACGATACACCATTAGATAACCATCTCTAAATTTTTATGACAACCATAATGAATTTTTCAAAGATTACATTTAAGACAATTTCATTATTATTTAAAATGATTTTTATACTTAAAGTGACTTTCTTAATTTAAATTGATTTTTATAAAAACATTATTTAATTTGGTCTTTCGAGTAAAGTCGATAATTGGTATAAGAATTTCCGTCTTTAGTATTGATTTTTTTTTTGGTTCATTTGTCGTGGTACGCTTGTTGGTTTTCTTTCGATGCGTTTTCACTCGGTGCATATACGTATCCTTTCTTTCAAGGGATCCTTATGTCATTTGATCCACGTCTACTTGCATAT